>JAXGGA010015138.1:0-30018 GCA_038373865.1 Uloborus plumipes
CAAGAATAGTTTTGGCAACAGCACCTGATTGTTACTAAACTGGAAAGAACGAACAGTTTGTAAACTACTCTTTACTTTTTCGACTTTTGAGCAACAAAGAAAAGAAGCAGGTGACTCCACAAATAGGTCAAAGCACTGATTCACCTGCATAATTTTAAATGACTAGGGGAGTGCCGCAAAAGCAACCGTTTTCCACCACTGAGACAAGTCTGTAATGTAAATGAGATACAATTTACAGGGCAAAAGCCGTAATTACAGAAATAGCCCGGAGTTAAAAAGGATTTATTGCAGTATTACCGCCGTGAGCTGACACTAAGCTGTGTTATCGGGGGATATTGAATAATATTACGGAGAGATGACTCTGATTAGTGGCATACCCAGAAATTAATTTGCCATTGTCATGGAAGAAGCTATTTCTTTAGTTCAGTGACTGCTATCTCACGAAGTTATGTAAGGCAACAATTTGTATAGTGACGGGTCTTGTTTGTAGATACCACTGCCAATCTCTCAATATACCTCCGCCCCCCCCCCCCCCCAGATCCACAAAGTACTCGTAGCAAAAATTGTCCGTAAAATATTAAGGGGGGGGAGGAGACTTTTAAATAAAAAGATTCTATATAAAAAAACCTTTTTAAGACTGATTTTTTTTTTAATTTTTCCATTCATCGTTTCTTAAACTTTTTTAGAATAACATTAAACTATGTATTAAGAACAAGTACTATTATCAAATTAAAAATTTAAGCAACCCCTGACAGTGATTGCCGAACTCATAAACGAACTTCTCTAGTCATGAAGTATTTTGAATCTTATAATATTTAAATATTTTCGATAGTACATAGTGAATACGGGAAAAAAAAGCTTACCCTCACTAAAATTTGCTAGTCGCAAAAGCAGAATAAAGCGAGAAAATTGAAAATTCTTATACTAAAATCAATTACAAGTATTTTAATTGTTAACAAATAGAAACTGGCAACAGATAAACATTTTAAATCGTTCAGTTTTCTTTCCTCGTCGGTCAATAATGACATCAGTTTCCTATTGTGTAAATTTAAGCCTCAGCCGCATTTAATAAAAAACGTCGTAGTTCGAGTTCTATTTTACATAGAAGTTCCAAACACAGATCAAACGCAGATTTTTTTTTTTTTCTTTCTGTTGGAAATATTGTTTTAAATTTTCAAGTATGTTTTCACTTCAAAAATCACGAAAAACATTTTAAAGGTTTTTAATTAATATCTTTGTTAATGTCATTCGAAGACGCGACCTAACTAAGAACACTCTCGAGTACTTCACCTTTCAAGCAATTTTTTTTTTTTTTTTTTTTTTTTCAAAATCGGTCTATCCGTTTAGGCTGTACTAGAGCCGCTATATAGACAGGCCGACGCATCAAGATTAAGTTTCACCACTTTGGATCCAATTCCTTAACTTCTACTTTCAAATTTTCATTGTTGCGGAGTAGGGCTACCAGAAAAAAGTTTTGGCATATTGCTAAGCTTTGCCAAATCCACGAGCCGCTAATAATTGCTCACAGTGAAAAATTACCAAAACGCGATTACTGGCCAGAAAAGACAACCACTCAAACACACAAACACGTGCTGGATCCAAAGTGGTGAAACTTAATCTTGATGCGCCGGCTCGTATATATAGGGGCCTTAGGCTGTACGGTGCCACAGACAGATTGATTGACAGATCGACAGACACACAGACACGTCAAACTTATAAATCCCTTCCTTGTTGCGTCAGTGGTTAAAAATTGAGACGTAATTGATGTTAAAGTTTAAGATATTGAAGTTAGAAAAATGCTTATGAAGAGCCTTAATACCAAAATATTTCTGAAATAAAAACAAGTTAGTATGATAAGTGCATTAAAATATTTTAAACACCCAAGAGAAATGTGGTCTTTGATTATTTTGAGCTAAAGGGACTTTTTAGAAGTAAGATTTTCCCATAGCATCCCTATAAACAAAAGTCTTACTTATAATTGACATAAATAAGTAAAACTCCTTTACATAACTGCATTCTGCACAAAACTACATACTGCTCATGGGTCCTGAATTATAGCAAAACCACCGTTTTATAGTTTGAAAAAAAAAGTTTTCAAATTCGCGGCCTAGAGTAACATTTTGGTCTCCGCCCTTAAATTAAGTTTAGCCTAAGAATTTTTTCTGAAATAGAAACCCATATATCTGCTGCTAGTTTCGATGGTAACGAATAAGCTTAATTTGCTGCAGAAAAATAAGTTTTTCGAATGGCATAGAATGTAAAGGATATGAGAAGTTTTTCATCCTTGAAAAAGGCAATTTTTGTGAAATTCTAGCTTATTAAATTCAAAAAAAAAAAGTAATTTGAACTTGAAAACTTGCACCTCGGATTCGCAAAAATCCGAGGTGCAAACCCCCATTGGTCCGAAATAATTCTGCACCAAATTTAACGACGGTTAGTGTTATGGTGAATCCTGGACATGAGACAATCACAGGCACAATTTCAATCTTTCTTAACTTAATTTGCTGCTGCTTTCTCACATTATTAAGTCCTTTTTGCTTTGCTTAATTTCCTCTATAATTCTGATTAAACATGTGTATTAAGTCTCTGACTTTTAAAATCAGAGACTGATTAACCACCCCATCGAAGAAACCATAACACAATCATCTCCGAAAGTCACTCCGGAAGCGATAGCGTAATGAAAAATATTAATTTGATCCTGGAGAGCTCTTTTTCTTCCGTACATCACTCTTCAGATGGTGTACAGGGAAAGCAGAGAGAGAGACACACACACAGCGCCACCTGCTGGTTTCCTTCCCGGCTCAGGTTTATTGACAGAAAGCGGAACGTGCGTGTGACAAAAGGCCTTCGCGAGGCCGCAGGCCCACGCGCTTGCCTGAAAGCAGGCTGAAAGTTTTCTTAACAAGCTGGGATTAAACTGGAGAATTTTTTTTTTCTGGCCTCCTTCCTCGTCGCGTGCTCTTTCATAACTGTATCGCTAGATGCCACAGAAATTAAGACTTAATTAACTAACCGGCTACGAGGAATCAGAGCTTTTATTATGGCCAAAGAGCCGCGAGATGTTGATGATGAAAGAAATATTTTGATGCAAAAATGGCGGTGTGGAAATGTTTTAGCACTGAACGGCGAAAAAGGGAAAAACAAGAAAATGTGGAATTTATTGTAAAGTTTCACAAAAAGTTTCTAAATTTGAAAATAAAAGTAAATGAATTGGATCCACTGTGGTCCAGCTTAAGCTTGATGCGTCGATCTGTCTAAGGCCACTATATAGCGGCTCTAGGCAGATCTAAGGCCCCTATATATACGAGCCGGCGCATCAAGATTAAGTTTCACCACTTTGGATCCAGCGCGTGTTATTGTGTTTGAGTGGTTGTCTTTTCTGGCCAGTAATCGCGTTTTGGTAATTTTTCACTGTGAGCAAATATTAGCGGCACGTGGATTTGGCAAAGCTTAGCAATGTGCCAAAACTTTTTTCTGGTAACCCTACTCCGCAACAATGAAAATTTGAAAGTAAAAGTTAAGGAATTGGATCCAAAGTGGTGAAACTTAATCTTGATGCGCCGGCCTGTCTATATAGTGGCTCTAGGCAGATCTAGAGCAGTTTTCCAAACAGCCTTATCGCTACGATCTTCAATGTTTTCACTGTTGCAGAGTAAGGATTACCAACCAGAGCAAAGTTTCGGAACATTGCCAAGCGTTGCCAAATTCACGTGCCTCTAATAACTGCACCCTGGAAAATTAAAATTACCAGAACGCGATAACTCGCCAGAAAAGACAATCGCTAGACAATCGAAACTCTAGAGTTTCGATGGTAACGGCTGTTTCCAAAGTGGTGAAACTTATTGATCTTGATGCGTCGGCTTGTCTATATAGTGGCCTTAGGTAGACCTGTAGTCGTTTTTAGACAGGCCGACGCATCAAGCTAAAGTTCGACCGACTTGGATCCAATTCATTTACTTGAACTTTCAATTCTAGCTAGGGTTACCAGAATAAAGCTTCGGGATATTGCGTTACGTATTGAGTTTCGATGGTAACGGATATTGCCAAGCTTTGCCAAATTCACGTGCCGCTAATCATTTCTGTGAACCAAAACGAGATAACTCGCCAGAAAAGACAACCACTCAAACACGGGCTGGATCCAAAGTTTTGAAACTTACTCTTGATGCGTCGGCTGGTCAAAAAAGGGTCCTTAGGCAGACCTAAGGCCTCTAAATAGGTCTTATAGCGGCTCTAGGCAGACCTAAGGCCCCTATATAGACGAGCCGGCGCATCAAGATTAAGTTTCACCACTTTGGATCCAGCGCGTGTTTGAGTGGTTGTCTTTTCTGGCCAGTAATCGCGTTTTGGTATTTTTTCAGTGGGAGCAATTATTAGCGGCAAGTGGATTTGGCAAAGATTAGCAATGAGCCAAAACTTTTTTCTGGTAACCCCACACTACAACAATGAAAAATTGAAAGTAAAAGTGAATGAATTGGATCCAAAGTGGTCGAACTTAAGCTTGATACGTCGGCCTGTCTATATAGCGGCTCTAGGCAGACCTAGAGCCGCTATATAGATAGGCCGACGCATCAAGATTAAGTTTCACCACTTTGGATCCAATTCCTTAACTTTTACTTTCAAATTTTCATTGTTGCGGAGTAGGGTTACCAGAAAAAAGATTTGGCACATTGCTAAGCTTTGCCAAATCCACGTGCCGCTAATAATTGCTCACAGTGAAAAATTACCAAAACGCGATTACTGGCCAGAAAAGACAACCACTCAAACACACAAACACGCGCTGGATCCAAAGTGGTGAAACTTAATCTTGATGCGCCGGCTCGTTTATATAGGGGCCTTAGGCAGACCAGTTAGTTTAGCTTAGTGCGTAAAATCAACAAATTGATAAGAGCAAAGCCTCAATCTATTGAAACAATTTCATTCATTCAAATATTTACATAAGTGAAATCGCGAGAACTGGCGTTTGAGTTTCTTCCTCTTTGTCCTGTTTGTTCATAAAAAAGAAGCTATCAGTTTAAAAGTTAGACAGTCGAAATTTTAGTTCAGGAATATTAACTTTAAATCATCATAAAAATTGAGTATTTCTTTGTTCCATGGATTATAAAAGGAATTCAAAAGCCCTCATTCTTTCCATTGCAAACTTTTTATTGACCCAGGTCAAAGAAATCAATTTCACGAAGACCAATAGTTTGAAAGTCGCCGTCGCTTGCTTGGAATCTGCTTACAAAATTGAACTGAAGGACTACTTGTCACTACGATCAATTCCTCCACTACTAGAAATCTACCACAGGGCATCGAATCCTATTCCCATAAAGCATCGTCTGGCAGCGAGGGAACTGAAGTCGAAAGCTGACAATTATCTCCTTTCAGGCGACTATGCTGCAGCTGAAAAGGAATACAGCAAAGCTATAGAAGCGGACGATACAAATGCTATCTTGTGCTGCAACCGTGCCGTTTCGAGAATGTGGCAGAACAAATATTCACTCGCAGTCACCGATTGCCACAGAGCTCTGAGCCTGGATCATACGTATGCCAAAGCTTATGGTTGGTTGGGATTATGCTACCTGCTGATGGGACGACCAGGCAGGGCAACAAGGTGCTACCGGAAAGCAATCGCTTTCGAACCAGAAAATGTGGTTTATCACAATAACTTTCGCTTGGCTATGAGACAGATAAATAAAATCCCCAAGATGCTTCTACAACCTTCATTTTGTTTACCATCAAATGCAAGTTTTGCTACAGCCTATAATGAACTTGCAATGTTACGCTGGCGAGAATCAATTGGAAAAGTAATAACAAGTGAATATGTTTATGAGTCAATTGACTAAGCATTCATTTTGTTACGTTTTCAATTTGTGAAAACTTACTGTCAGTCAGTCTTAAGTAGTCGGTTGATATGCTTCTTTGTAGCTGGTTCCAATGGAAACAAAAGTACGAAATAAAAAACAGAAGTTTGCTCCTCAGATATGAATATCATCTCAATAGGTAGATATTCAAATCGATACTTTCGTGACATTGACTTTATAATTCTATAAATAATGTATATATCTTTGGAAAGCTCAGAAACTGCTCTAAAAATAACTTTGCAAATTTTTCTGGAATAATTAATTTAAGCTTGAGAAGCATCCAAGATGCATTATTTTAAAAAAAAAGACGTAATTGCTCAGTTACAAAACAAGTATTAAATGTATGAAAAGTTTAAAAAGAATTTCTCATTTCTCGTATTAAAAAGATTACAAATGTGTCAAGTTTAAAAGTTTTGGGTAATATTTAGTGAAGATATGAGCGTTTGTTTAAACACCTATCATTTTCTACATAGGGGTCGCTGGGGAAGAAAGATAAAGGGGGAGGGTTGGGGAATTTTGGGGAAATACTCCCCTCCTAAGGTACTAATTAATAACTGACAAAAATTTCGCTTGTCCCTAATTTGTTCCGCCATTCGGTAATTTTTGGCCTTCATTGACTGGGATACCATTGAAATTAACACTGGACGGACCATCTACTTATATTAAAAACTGAGTACCGTAAAATGGGGTGTATAGGAACAGCGGGGTCAATCGGAACAAAACTTCCCGACCATACAAAGAAATTCTTCATAAATATACTATTGGGTATTTTTCGCCATTAATTTTTTTTAGAAAGGTAAAATCATAAGAAGTAGGAAAAAATTACTTTTTTCAATCTTTCAACGCTACTGGTTTATAAGGAAGGTTGCACGTGGAATGCTAGAAAACATCACGTTTTCATAACTGCAAAACTTCATATGTAAATACAAACCTTCTTATATTTTACATCTAACCAAGAAAGTACCCGATCATGGAATAATGATTTTTTTTTAATGAGTACCAATCGAAAGAGCATTGTAAAACATGTTTCTGGACGCATGCGTTTTTGCCTTCGCTCCCCCGTTATCGAAATATAAGAGCCTAAAGTCAGCTGAAATTTTTTTGAAAAATCGCCAGTTTTAATGAGATATAATGAAATCGGGAAGCTGCGGCGTGATTTCACAATTTGCGTCGAACAAGAAACCTAATTCTCATTTTTGGTCATCTGCAAAGATTGTGAAAGACGGCTTTACATTAATCTTTTACTTTACTTGTGTATGTTAAAGAAATAAGCTACTCTCAAGCCTAATGACGTGGAAAACAGAAAGCTTTTTGAAGAGGAAAAACAACTTTAAACAACATCAAAATTAAATTTAATCCTATCAGTTGCGATAAAAGCAGGTCCTTTGTTTATGTAGGAGACAACGGAACCTCCTGTATTTTTTTTTAAGTGTGCGTGCAATTCTGTAGTATGGGGGGGGGGGAGCAATATATGGGTTTTTAATTGTAAAAAATGCAAATGTAAATTTTTTCAAACCATTTTTCTTTTGGTGGGTCCCTACAACTCAAAGTAAACTCCCCTAAACATTTTTGTCAACTGCATCACTGGGTACATAGAAATGGTTTTTGTTGCTTTTCGATGTAATAAATATTAATTATGTACTCTTAGACCTTCTCCTGTAACTTTTTAAAGGGAAGAGACAGGATAAAAGCATATTTCAGAATTTTAGTGTATTTTAAGTAGTAAAAGTTTACACTAATTTCAGTGATGATTTATTGTTTATGAAATACATTATAAGTATTTCTTTATAAAGTTCTTATAAGTACTTCTTTTGGGTTGTGATCAAAAGTAATGTGTTTACTTCAGACAATTATAAATTAAATAAAAACTCTGATTAAGAAATTTTAATCAGCAGATTAATACAAATACAAATTATAGATACAGTAAATAAAATGTAAAAGGCCTATTGAAAGGGTAAAAAAATGATTAAAACATAGAAAATTATGTTATCAAGTGCATTTTACAAACTTAAATTTTGTTCAAAAACTACAAGGCTCAACCTCCTGCGAAAAACAAAATTGTAAAGGTGTTTCAATGGCATTGTTTGTATTAACCCAGACTTGTACCACACAGGCATATCTTATTATGTGCGAGTATTGTGATGAACTAAATTGGAAATGAGTAAGCAATTGCAGTTTGAGGATGTTATTACGTTGAAAACTATCTACTCCTCCCTCCATTATGACCAAAAATTGAGAATATATTTAGAAAAGCATACGGGGGTTCTGCAGAACTTCTTTTAATTATTTGGTGTAAAAATATAATTTGTGTGCTATTGCTAATTTCAATTTTTTTTAATTGTTCAAAAAATACCTTTTAATAGATAATTCAAAAAAATCTTTTCTATACATATTTTTCATGGAGATTTTCTCAACAAAACTGTTTCAAACAAATCCAAGTTCGGAATTATGCTAATTATTTTGACTACAAAATACTGTTCAAATCTGACTGTTCACATCTGAAAGTTAACAAGAAGTTCTTTCAAGAACTAAACGAGCCTACTTTCCCGTACATCGACATCGGCATTCTAGCATCTGATCAATATTCTATTGAATATCTGAAACTGAAAATTATGTCAAACATACCTTTATAGCACTTAAAAGCTGATTTCTAAAAGCAAAATATACCCCTCTCATTAGATGAAATGGGCAAGTAAAAAGTAAATAAACGAGTAAATAAAGTTTTGTCGTACCTTTTAAACAATGTAACTGTTGTAGTTCTTCCGTAAAAAAATTTCACAATCGTTTTCAAAAGAAAAAAAATTAATAAATAAAATAAAAGTACAAAGACCATCAAAACACATTTTATCAAAGAAAGAAAAAAAACCTCGTTCGTTAATAAAATATCTTGAATTTTATTTTTAATCCGTTGCCAGTTGTTAAATATAAATAAAGAATAAAATGCTCTCGTGAATGAAAAATTTTTGTAAACAAAAAAAATCGTGTGCCAAAAAAAAATAAATAAATAAATAAAAATAATAATAATAAATTGAACAAAAAAAAGGAATAAATAAACAAAAACCGTTTGCCCAGTCAGTCATTTTCTTCTGAGCCTGTATTTCCGCCATGTTTGCGGAGTCGGAGTCGGAATCAGAGTCCTCACAGAAGATTTTTCAGAAAAGTACTTTACATAGATTTTTTATCAAAACCGTTTTCTTAGTTACAACTTAGTTAACAAAGTTTGAAGGAAATCCGCCTTTATGTTCAGAATCAACATTCAATTTAAATTCCCCAGTAGGCGCTCATGTTAAAATTTTTTCTGAACGGTTCATCATTGAACGAAAAGTGGTTCAAATTGAAAAGTGAAATATGGGAATGAGTCTCTCCGAGATCTTTCGAAAAAAAAAGTTTATTCAATTCGGACGGTTCACTTAAAAGTTATTAGGTGGGGAAAGGTTGCTTGAACGGGTCAATGTTGAACCAAAAATGTTCAAATTTAAAATTTAAATACGGTAATAAAGTATCCTTGCCGAGATGCTTCGAACAAAAAAAAAATTGTTTAAATCGGACTGTTCACTCAAAAGTTATTAGGGGTGAGAGCTTGTTTGAACTGTTCAATGTTGAACGAAAAATTGTTCAAATCGAAAATGTAGATACGGGAATGAAGTATCCTTGAAAAGATCTTTCGAAGAAAAAAAAGTTTGTTCAAATCGGACTGTTAACTAAAAAGTTAATATCGCGGGACAGGTCGTTTGAACGGCTCAAAGTCGAACCAAAAATTATTCAAATCGAAAAATCAAATATGGGAATGAGCTGTACTCGCCGAGATCTTTCCAACAAAAATAATTTCGTTCAAATCGGAATGTTCATTCAAAAGTTATTAGGGGGGAACAGACAGACAGACCGACCGACACACAAATTCCCCATCTCAATACCCTACTTTCAAATTTTTAATTTTTCGATATTTATTTATTTATTTATTTATTTTTTATTTTTGACTTTGTTTTGGACTTGGCGATATTTTTTGAACTAGGCAATATTTTTTGGACTTGGCGATATTTTTTAGATGCATTAAGCCACTTTTAATACTTTTTTCGTCTCTTTTATTTTTAACGGGAAAGTAGGCTAAAAACCAGAACCAGGTGCCCTCGTCCAGATCTTTAAAAAAAAAGTGCTCGAATAGGACTTCAAGCAAAAGTTATTAGGGACGGGGTTCGGAGAGGGGGGGGGAGGCAGTTACTTTTTTGAGCTGCTCAAAATTTAATGAAAATTTGCTGAAATAAAAAAATCAAACAGGAATGAGGTGTTTTCTCTGAAATATTTCGAAAAAAAAAAATGTTCGCTCGGATTGGACTTGTTCCCTCAAAAGTTATAGGGGGAAAAAATTCGAAAATTCGAAATCGCATGAAATATTAGTCAAATCAAAAAGTCAAACATGGGAGTGTGTAGTCCCATCTTTGGTCTTTCGTTTAAAAAAAAATCGAATCGGACTATGCAGTCAAAAAAGTTGGGGGGGGGGGGGGGCAGAAGAACTGACCAATAGACTGGCTGACAGGTACACAATTTCCGCAGCTTAAAACCCAACTTTCCTATTTTAAATTTCTCTGTGTGTATTTAATTACTAGCGGTACCCGCACGGCTTTGCCCGTGGTATAAAATTAAAAGTTCATTTGTAAAATAATTGATATATCAGAAAAAATGCTCTATTTTAGTTTGATTCAACTATAATTCCTTCAAAGTGATATAAAGATCTGATATGGACCCCACACTACTTAATTTTACGTGTAAATTTCTTAGTAGATGCCTTAAGTGCTAAAATAGTGCTTGGAGTGAGCAAGATAACAATTCAAACATTTGTAGCCCTAGTTTGCTACGAAACAATGCAAAAAAATATTTTACAATGATTAATCTCCTAAAGATCGTCGTTTTTAACATCATTCAGTGGATTTTTCGCAAAATATCGCCAACAGCGCCAAATTGAGCCCAAATCAAAAAAAAAAAAAAAAAAAATTCGCCAATTTGGCGTCAAATATTTGGCGATCAAAAGCTTGGCGATATATCGCCAAGTGGTCGCGCCAATTCATATCACTTTTGTTAACCAATTCATATCACCTTGCATTGAAAACACTGATTTACCCGATAAATGGGGTAAAACACCCCCTTGGAACATTCGAATGCAACCCCAAGGGAGATGGACAAAAATAAGCCAAAAGAGAAAATAAGAACAATTTTGTTGATAACAGGAACCAACAGAAATCTTACCAAAGTTTAAAAGAAGAAGAAAGTTTTCTTTCCCAGCTTAAAAAACAAAACAATACATTTTCCGAAACGAAACACTTTAAAAAAACGATGCAATATCGAAATTGATACAATATTTCGTTAATCTGTGCTTTAGGTACCCTTTTCTCGCTAAATGAACGATAGGCGCGCCAAGCGTGGTAACCCTAGCTATTTTGCGTAGTTGACTTTTTGAAAACGCGCCAAGCAGGGTCCCAAAGCATCTTCACCGGGAAAAAGACAGGGTTGCCAGAGAATTGGAACAAAAAATACTATACCTCCTCTAAAAAAATATTACAAAATACTACTGTTTCCAAACGTTGCCAAAATCAATGTTGCTGAAATGCGAAATCTATGAAAATGAAAAAAAAAAAAATCCGCCAAATCTTTTAATTAAGTCATTAGTATATTGGAAACAGGGTTGCCAGAAAAATACTACGCTCCTTATTTGGGCCGAAAAAATACTACCGTAGAATCAAAAATACTACGTCTGGCAACCCTGGAAGAAGAACGAAACAAAAATAAGTATGAACACGTAACCATAGTAACAACATGAAAAGTTGATTTCCGTTGATAAAATAATTCTTTTCATCTCTCTTTTCAAACAAATTTTATTATCGAGCTGAACCATTTTAGAATCGTTTGGCTTGCTTTACTGAAGGTAAGCCTTGAATTTCGGGATTCTAAAAACAGTTGTTACAGCTCTCCTGATGATCGTAGAAACTTCGAAAAACTTCATTTTGTGCAGAAAATTCCAAGCTTTCGAATGACATAAGACTTGAAAATGTGTGTGAAATATTTCTTCCCTATTTTATCGAATTTCCGCTAAGAATTCGAATAGAAAAAGAACGAAATGGAATTTTCGAAAAATCGCTTCGAAGTGCAAAACTACATGCTACAAACTAATTTTGTGCCAAGTGGCATGAAAATCGACCGAACGGTTTTGGCGCTACGCGCGTAACAGACAGACAGACAGAAAGAAAGAAGGACAGACAGAACCACCTTCAGCTTTATTATTAGTAGAGAGTAGAGATAGAGAAGAGAAGAGATAGAGAAGAGATTGTTTTTAATTGTGCTACTTCAACTCAATTATTTCGAGCGTTCTTATTTTCAATACATCAGACCTTCTTTCATGATTTTTTTTCACCTATTTTTACAGAAAAGTAAGTTAAAACTTGTATTGATTTTCCTACCCGTTGAACATAAAGCAGGAATAGCCTGTTGAACATAAAGAACTAGTAAAAGTTATTTCAGTGTTTTTAAACAGTACGAAATTAACATGCAATCTGTTGTACACATTTACGTTACAGAGACTTTTCGCTGCAGTGACCAATTTTGTTTGAACTGCAGGGGATTATACAATGAACGTCGACTCTATTAGTATTTGTCAAGAATGAAAATAACTATTCCCTTCTACCCTTGGGGTAATTTCCGACATGGAGATAATTTTGCAGCTATTGACATTCACTATTCGTTTTCGTTTTAAAACTTTTATTTACTTTATCTCAATTTCAAATAAAAAAATGTTTTTGCTAACCGTGGGCAGATAGTGAAACTTCTTGTATACGGGTCATTTTCACCATATGCTTACATTTCAGAATTTTTAAGTAATTTTTTTAACTTGCTATTTTTTGTTAGAATCACTAACAGATGATTTGTCACATATTTTAGATGTGTGAAAAAGCTATTGGTTGTACACTTTGATGCATAATTAAGTATTCAAATGCTGTTGCAAAACTGTAAGTTGCAAGGCAAATTGTTGTCCGTTAACGTACAAAATCGATATGAAATCTCACTTTAAAATTACATCATAGCGCCTAGAACCAACTTCAATAGAAATTATTTGTTTCCCTGAAGCTTAAAACGATGTTTGCGATCATTAAAATATTGATCAAAAACTGTATGGTAACGGACTTGACATTTGGTAACGGATTTGACCAGCAACGGACTTGACATTTCAACCACAATGTCAAATTATGGCTAGGTTGTCGAATTTAAAAATTGAACAACAATATTAATTTTCTTAGAGTTGTATAATGAACAATATTTCGGGGTAAAAGTTGAGAAAAAGTAAAAATTAATACTAAAATCTTTGGTAACAGACTTGACAAGGAATAAAAATACGCACCTGGAAGAAATCTTGTGCGAAACGCCTCAGCAATACCTCTCGACTCAGGAAAACAAAATGGTACGAAATCGTTACGTCATTAGTTTGTTAAGTTAACTGAATACGTGTTACTATCTTTTGACTGCAATAAATACCTTTTTTAGCTCAAATAATCTTAAGGTAACGGACTTGACAAGAACTGCCGGACAAAATATATGCATACATTTCTTAATGAAAAAAAAAATACTATTGTCAATATTTATTATGAATATTATACGAGGGCTATTCAGAAAGTAAGTTACGTTTTGGTCTAGCGCCTCAATTAGATTGGCTATCGCGCAAATCTTGGTGTGTGGGTGTGCAGCAACTTAGTAGGCATCTATACGTGCAAGTTAGAAGGTTGTAGTGTCTCTCGTTCGGTTGTTACAGGCTTTTGGAATGAGAGCCGCCATTGAAAATCCCGCCAGTTGTGAGGTGAGGTCAGTAATAAGGTTTTTATCGGCAAAAAAACTTAAACCCATAGAAATTTATCGGCAACTGTGTGAAATTTACGGAAACAACGTGATCCGTGAAGGTGCCGTTTGCCAATGGTGCATACGTTTCAAGAATGGACGAAGTAATGTTCACGATGAAGAGAAGAGTGGGCGGCCAATCATTTTGACCGATGAACGGGTGGACATTCTTGAAACGTATGCACCATTGGCGAACGCCACCTTCACTGATCACGTTGTTTCCGTAAACGTCACACAGTTGCCGATAAATTTCTATGGGTTTAAGTTTTTTGCCCATAAAAACCTTATTCCTGACCTCACCTCACAACTGGCGGGATTTTCAATGGCGGCACTCATTCCAAAAGCCTGTAATAACCGAACGAGAGACACTACAACCTTCTAACTTGCACGGCTAGATGCCTACTAAGTTGCTGCACACCCACACACCAATATTTGCGCGATAGCCACTTTAATTGCGGCGCTAGACCAAAACGTAACTTACTTTCTGAATAGCCCTCGTACACTAATAGTCAATATATAAAAATAATTTGTTGTATATACTTTTTTATACAATTAAGTATATAAAAAATAGTTGAACTTGCGAAAATTGGAAATGGGCAAGCGTTTTTGCCTTGATTCTCATTTTTAAAGACTTATATAAAAATAAATAAATAAATTTCAATAATTTTTTGAGTGATAGAATTTTTTTGGGGGTATTTCTTGCAGAAAATAATTGTTCGCATTGAATTTAAAGTATAATAGTCCAGGATCTGACAGCACTTCTGTAGGAATGTTTGAGTACGGAGAATTTTTTTCCAAAAATGTTTAGTAGGTGCCCTAGGAAGTATTTTGGACTCGGGTGGACATCCGCCACCTGGTGCATTTTTCTGCTATAACGTCATCAAAGATGGCGGCCATTTTGGCTCTCATAAATGCTAAAAAATGCCCAGCACTTCTGCAGGAAATTTAAAAATTGAGAATTTCTTTTCAAAAATGTTTAGTAGGTGTCCTAGAAAGTATTTTAGACTCGGGTGGACATCCGTCTCCTGGTACATTTTCCTGTTATGACGTCATCAAAGATGGCGGCCTCTCGATCCTATAATGGCTCATATCTATGTTACTACTGGACCGATTTGCATGAAAATTGCGATTTTTTTTACTAATTTGTCTGATGCTATTTGTCTTCAAGCTGCACTGTTAGAAATTTATTCGAAAAAATAATTAAAAATAAATTTATTGATTTTTTTTTCTTTTTCTTTTTTTTTTTTTTTTATTTTTAACTACCAAGACTTAACCATAAAAAATGGTGTTAACCCTTTTATTTTCACGAGAAAATGCTAATTTACCGCTGCGTGAATGCCGAAAGATAAAGCTGTATTGCAAAATAATAAAACGTCCTGCTCGTCTAAGCGATAGCAAGGAAAATTTAAATTTAGTTAAAATAGATGAGAATGAGAAGAAATATGAAAATTCAGACGTATTGTAGCAGTTTAGGAGAACTATTTTATCCCTGTTTACAGTTCCGATGTTGTTATTGTTTATGATTTTTCTACTCTGAAAAAATATTCGAAGATCCTCCTTTACCATTCTGTAGTGCTAAAGGTATAATGTACAAAAATATTATCTCAATTTATGGCCCGTGGCACTCTTTGCACTAGAAGGTGGCAAATTCTCAAAGTCAATATTCTTCACATCAGGATACAGCTATAATCTTAGTTCATCTAAAAATTTACTGTATGACCCTTTTCGTATTACCTGCACTACGTATTATTTTGCTTGATTTACGAATTTGTTCTACGTATTCCAGTCGGATAATATACGTGGAATGTTTTCACCTGTTTTTCGGTGAATATTATGAACAAAAGTCGCGTAGAATCCATAACTCCAGTGCTCCCCCAAAGTTTCTAAACACCAAATCACAGAATAACAGTATACCAGGAAAATAAAGCTAACACCATTATTCTCGAAGTCTGCTTCCTCTGCTATCACGCAATTTAAGTCCAGGTCTTTCCACGTTCTAAGATCAGTTTGTTTCCTTATTATGCCCTAAAGCTGTTGTTTAGGACAGGCAGAGTAGCATCTTGAGAGATTTTAATAACATGTATAACAAACAATACTGCTACCTTGGCTCTACGCTCGTAGACTTTTTAGGGAAAAATTTGCTCTAACTGTCAAAAATTTTACAGACTCTTTCACAGCCTTTTGCGACACTCCCAATATATGATCGAAATAATAATAATAATAATAAAAACAGGAACTGCTTCGGCAAGTTTTTTGTTTTTATCTGTCATAACCTTTCGTGTAGAAAAGTTCACTATATAACAGGACTTTTCACCAGAATTGAACACATTTTCTTTTCTTATGTTACCGTAAGCTTGTTCTAGCTCTTTTAACAATGCACCTGTTTGTAAATTTAACAAATTCTTGTTCATTAAACATTGAATAGTTTTCAGATAGTTCATACTGAAAGAGCTCTTCCACGTCACAGGAACGAGCTAAAAGTTTTCGCATCATGAGGTGAGATCGGTGATGCTGACTGTTTGACTTCTTTTTACTGTCTTTCCTTGTAGTAGTACAAGCATTTTGTGTTTTGTTGCAAGGAAATACTGCCAATATGGCGTTAAGAATGGAGCTTGAGCGATCTTGACTCTTTTTCCCTCGTATCGTATAAAGTACAGTCTCCAGTATGTCTTCAGTCACCAGTATTAAATAAGTTTAATATATTTTTCATTGTATCTTTTGAAGCCAGTGTTTTTGTCAGTGTGATGTATTGAGAAGTAGATTAAACAAGTCTGTTTACAATGTTTAAATATTAACTTTCTAACAGTTCTTATTTAAACATTGAGACAGCTTTGCATCTAAGTTCAGAGTTTGCTTCTAAGAAAATTCATGGTAGATGTTCAAACCATTTCTCTTTTGGACAAAATCGTGGTTAGTTCCAATATCATGTCCGATTCAATAAACACATCGGATATTAGACCTTTTCAAAGAAATTTTTCTAAGCAGCATATTACAATTGTTGCCGTTCGGAGTGCACCCAACCCCTTTACAATATTTGCAAACTTATCTGGAATGTTTATTTGAATATCACATACGATAACGTGTACACACCTTCGTCATAGGTTGCTGGTAGATAGTTCTGGCCAGTGGTGTACATAGCACCCCAAAACCCCCACGGAGCAGGGGGGGGGGCATGAGGTTTGAGGGCGCACCTTCCTGAAAAATAGCACTAAGAGTTACACGGGAAAAAAATTCTTATAGTTTAACAGGGAAGTGGTGGTGCACTTACAAGTATAGCAAGGGGCGCACTTAAGACTATGTACGCGATTGGTTCTGGCCCAGCTGGTTGAGGACACGATTGAAATTCATTTGAGTTGTGTAAATAGTTGCATGGTAATTTATATGGTATAGATTCATTAGCAAAAATCAAAATTGTTGTTACTGTGGATTTTCTTCAAAACTGAATTTACAAGATGGTAAAACCGGTTCTTCGAATGTTTTCAGAGGGGAAAAATCATAATCAACAACAATCATCAGAACTGTGTAAAAGAATCAAGTAATTCTCCTAAACTGATACAACATGTTTGAATTTTCGTATTTCTTCTCATTCGCCTCTGTTTTTACTAAGTTTAAATTTTCCTTGCATTGCTTGGACGAGCAGGACGTTTTACTATTTTGTAATACAGCTGCATCCAGTGGCGTACTCAGGTGTTGGGCTGATAGGGCTGCAGCCCCCTCCGAAATTTCTGAAACGAATTTTTAAAATGCAAGCTTTCAGTTTTTTTTTTCTAAATTTCCCCCATTTTTTTTTTTGAAATACCAAAACAAGAAAAGCTTTTAGAACAGATAGTTAAGTGTAGGACAAAACTAAAAGATTTTTTTTGACATGTCTACTTTCTACTTTACTGTACGTCATGTTTATAATTCCATTTTGTTCATTTTTATTGTAAATCTATGTTTTTAGAAATACAATACACACACACACACACACACACACACACACACAGTTAATGTTTTACGGTCATATAATTCTGCTAAATAAATTTCACCAAATTGAATTAAAACCCAGTATTGGGAACAATAGTAAAATAAACTGCAAAATTAGCATTATTAGAGCGTTAATTTGCCAAGATATTGCAAACAAGTGTTTCAGCAACACCTCTTTCAATGAAGATTTTTTTTTCAATTTAAATTTATCATTCTCTGTGTCTGTCAAAACGCTTTCTTCAAAATAATTTTAATGACAAAAAAGTTGTTTTTAATGATGTATTTTTGTCGACTTAAATAGGCATTAAAGTAGAAATTCGAGACATTTACTTTTCTTAGCTACATTTCATGAGGTGCTCCCCCCACCTCGCTCGCAAAGAGTCTTGACTCAGCCCCCCCCCCTGAAATGATTTGTCTACGTACGCCACTGGCTGCATCTTTTGGTATGCAAGCAGCGGTAAATTAGCATTTTCTCGTGAAAATAAAAGGGTTAACACCATTTTTTATGGTTAAGTCTTGGTAGTTAAAAATGAAAAAAGAAAAAAAAAATCAATAAATTTATTTTTAATTATTTTTTCGAATAAATTTCTAACAGTGCAGCTTGAAGACAAATAGCATCAGACAAATTAGTAAAAAAAATCGCAATTTTCATGCAAATCGGTCCAGTAGTAACATAGATATGAGCCATTATAGGATCGAGCGGCCGCCAACTTTGATGACGTCATAACAGGAAAATGTAACAGGAGACGGATGTCCACCCGAGTCTAAAATACTTTCTAGGACACCTACTAAACATTTTTGAAAAGAAATTCTCAATTTTTAAATTTCCTGCAGAAGTGCTGGGCATTTTTTAGCATTTATGAGAGCCAAAATGGCCGCCATCTTTGATGACGTCATAGCAAAAAAATGCACCAGGTGGCGGATGTCCACCCGAGTCCAAAATACTTCCTAGGGCACCTACTAAACATTTTTGGAAAAAAATTCTCCGTACTCAAACATTCCTACAGAAGTGCTGTCAGATCCAGGACTATAAGTTATGCTTCAAAATCGTCTTTTTAACCTCCGGACAGCAAATGTAAGCAAATTTTGAAAATAACCCATACATTTTATTTTTTTGAAATTAGAATTGTTATCATCATCATCCATGACTGTTTAATTTCTACATCAAAGATTATTTATTTCATTTTTTGTACATGAGCTCATATTAGCCGCTCTTCATACTTATTTATATTAATTATCCTGAATTATTCAGAAACACGTACAATATATTTTAATTTATAATAATTTACAAATATAACTTAGTTCAGTAAAAAAAAACTTAAAATAACTAAAATTCTAAAATGCATTGTTATGCATTTCGCTCCTCTGGATAAAACTCTCTGCTTTCCACATCATGGTCTTGATAATCATTCTTTATTTTAGCGTATACAAGTAAAGGTTAACGTAAAACATCTTTTACCTTGCAAATGACCAAACATGGAAATGATGCGATGCCTAGCAAGCGGCAAACGAAGGAAATCGGGAGGTAGCTTCAATTTCTTGCCAAGTCTTCAAATTTGGCGACTCTTCGGCCGACTTTAAGGCCCCTTATCTCGAAAACGAGGGGACGAGGGCATCCTTGGGTCAAAAGCATGTCACATTATGCCCTTTTGACTGGTACCATTTTAAACATTTTTCATTATTACTTAAGTTAAGTACTTTCCTGGTAAGAGTGGTATGTTTCAATTATGCATGTATCTGAACAACAGAATACCACATTAGAATTTACATTTTTAAAAAACTAAGTCATAAAAATGAAAAATTCTGAAAAATGCCATTGGAAAAAAAAAAAATTGCTGGGTGTATCGGAACACTTGGTTCTGTTGTTCCAATTCAAACTTATTTGAAGGAAACTGTTTGAAAAATCAAGATTCTAACCCCAATTCTTTTAGTCAAGACAAGGACAAGGATTTATTTCTGTTTATCTCTTCTCGTGAGCAACTAGATCTTAGAATGAAAGTTGCAGATTTAAAAGGATTTTTGCTCCAGGAGACTTCTTTTTACCTAAAATACATGGGGGAAAGTCATACAGACTTTATGTAGCAAAAGTCCAGTACACAGACAGTGACGAATAAATGGGAATTTCTTTCAGGACAATCCCCGAAACCCAGAGAATTCATGAAACTAAAGAAAAGGCAGCGTTCATCCCAGAAAATGTTATGAAAAACTTAAGCCAAGCCACAACTGCTAGTTTTAAGGACAAGTACATATTTGTGGACAATATGACTGACTTCTATTTATGTTACAGCTTTGTATTTCAATTCAAAAGCATTTCTTAAAATTAATTTTAATTTCTCATAAGTTCAAAATCATTTAAAATTTTGACAAATAATAAACGTGTACTGGTACTGAAAATGAATTTTTATTTGACAATAACTATATGTTCTTATTTTTCCCCATCATTATTACTCATGTTTGTGAGACCTATTACAGGTTAAATTGAAAAAAAAAAATTTTAACATGTGTTCCGATTGACCCCTATCAGCGGGGTGATTCGGAACACCCTTAAATTCCAATACATATCAATAATAATTATTCGAAATGTTTTGTCTTTGCTTGGAATATCAAAAGCAAAGCAAGACCGAAGTTTTTGACCAAAAAATCAAACTAAAAAAACATCTTTTAACTACTTTTTTTACAATTAAAGCTGAAAAGCGTTTCGATTCACCCCACTTTACGGTATCTCTCTGTGTCTGCTTCTTTTCCTTGAGCGAGCGGAACTTGCTGAATCCTCACCATTTTGAAGGCGCGAAGTATCACAATACTTCGAATAATTCTTTGATGCAGGAAAAAAGTAAAGGCGTGAAGCGGCTCTTAGCGAGCCGCCTCGGCGGCGAGTAGTTTGTTGAAACTTTCTTTACTACTTTAAGGGCGCAAAGCGTCCGGGCAAAGCCGGGCCACGCAGCAAGCTGCTTGGGGCATTATCGGGCCACGCGCGTAGTATGTTTTGAATTCTTGTGAATATTAAATAATATCAAATAATATAACATCAGAATGAGGTAAAAGTTGGTAGGGGGTAACATTATGCATCAACATGCCGCAGGAAGTTAATCTAGCTGCCCTGGCAGCTAGTCTGCTTATATTAAAAACTGAGTATCTTTCAATTTCTCTATGTCCTGCTTCTTTCTCCTGAACGCCAATGAACTGAAAGTCGAACCAGGTAGCGATAGATTCGAAAATTTTCAGGGTTCATTAGTTTTAATTGACATAAGGTTTGATAAAAGGATTCTGAAGAAATTAACACAATACTTCAAATTTTTACTCACATTTAAAGAGATTTGTCCTAAATGATTAAATATGAAATCCATTGTTATAAAACGTGGTAGATATGAAATAGTAATAATAATGATAATGGAAATTTTGAATGAAGGCTTAACTGAATCAAACATCAGAGACTGCCCGTGCAAAGCAACGCCACGCAAACTAGTTGGAAAAATAAATGTCGGCTTACTGAGGTTGTCGAGTTATCGAAGTTCCACTGTATTTCTCAACAATTCAATCCAGTTTTTAAAGGTTGTGAATATGAAAACAGCAAGGGGACACCGCGGGTTTTTGACACGTTTCCATTCAAGTGAATATCGTCAGGAAGATATGAATACGGTAAGTCCCGCCGCCGGTAGTATCGATTAGAGTTCCCATAAGAGAAGAAATTTACGCCAAGTTACGAGACCAACAAATCGGAGTGACAAACTCAGTGCGATCGCATTATCGGTTTGTATTTTTGCAAGTTTTTTTATTGCATACTAGCTTATTACACGGCGTTGCCCGGTATTGCATTACGTTTAACTTATTTCATGCTGAAATGAAATAGGTGAGCCTTAAATTAATAATTCATTGTTAATCGCAATCTTCGTTTCAAAATACTCTTGTATGCTTAAAGGCTCATCTCTATTACTCTATATTTTCAAAATTGAAAGAAAATGGCCATTTTGAGACAAAAAAAATTGAATTTTGAACTTTTTGGATTTTTTTTTTAATTTCAAAAGTCCACCTATGTAAATTCTGGTGCATAAAGGAGTCTCTATGCCAAGTTTGATGAAAATCCGAAGAAAACCGTGGATTTGTAGAAGGAACAAACATACAAACATACAAATAAATATATATGCATCCATATGGATTGTTTTTTGTGAAGAAAATTATTATTAGTTCATCTTTTCCATTTTTCCATGTCGTTTTAAGTAATTACAACTGGCTTATTGCTTTCACTCGACATCAGTTGATATTCCTCGACATCAGTTGATTTATAACACGCACACTCGCGTGTGTGTGTGTGTTTGTATCACAGAAGCTGGCATTAAAGCACAGAAAAATAAAATCCAACATCAAAGGAACCTCAATGACGGTCAAGTAAAGGCAATAAGCAATCATGATTGCTTAAAAAATAAAACGAAACGAAAAGAAAAAGGGAAATGATTGTACGAAAAGGTTGATTTTAGTTTTCGGAATTATTGCGTAGTGTGTAAAACTAATAAAAATAGAACCGAATTCAAAACTGCAACTGAAAATTGCTCTAAAAAGTAAAAAAGAATTTTAATCTTTGAACACCATCGACACTCGTTTTAAGCATTATTTGTTTAAGACCTCGTTTTAAGTTGGCTTAAAAACAATGGGTAAAATCATTCTTCGTTTACTTTTTTTTCCAGAAAAAACGAAAAATTTAAAACCGCTTTTATTTTGGCGTTTTACATTTATAATGCAGTTATTATTGCCGTATTTTTCGCTGTATAAGACGCACCGGCAGAAAGACACATCCAATTTTAAAGGAGCCAAATCTAGAAAAAATGATAAAAAGTGCCTGCGTATAAGACGCAGGCACTTCCTCCCCCCCGATTTTGGGGAGAAAAAATGCGTCTTATACGGCGAAAAATACGATACGTATTTTACCTTTGTTTCTGCGCCGACTTCAAAACTCATGCTTAAAACGAGTATCGATGGTATTCAAAGAATTTTTTTTTTCTTTTTTTTTTTTTTTGCTTTATAGAACAATTTTCAGCTGCAATTTTGAAATCGGTTCGATTTTTTTTGTCAAAAATACTTTTATTTCATTCTTTTTAGGGTAAACGTATTTCAGAAGTAGTATGTTGCACTCACGACATTTCATCTAATTGTTTCATATAAATACTTCATATCAAATAACGCGTCTAAAATTTTAAGTTTTTGGCTCTAAAAGTAGTCTTTGTTGTTCTTCTCTGGGATTTATTTGCATGCTAATTTCTGTACCTCAGAACCAGACTAACGTAAGTCCATTTTCGTCATTTTTCAGTAGAGGGGAAAAACGATGTATTCGACAATCGTTTTTCCCCTCTACCGAAAAATGACGAAAATGGACTTACGTTAGTCTGGTTCTGAGGTACAGATTTAATTAAAGCAATTTTACAGTTTATTACCATAAAATTAGCTGTATTATACTGTAAAAGCAACAGTGCAATATTGGCAGCAGAGGTTCCAGTTTAAAACTGTAAAATGCACAGTAATGAACTGTAAAACTAGCAATTTTACAGTTTATTAACTGTAAACTAGCAATTTTACAGTTTACTACTGTAAAATTAGCAATTTTTGAGTTTATGACTGTAAAATTACTCAGGCCCGCCATTTAGGGGGGCGGGGGGGGGGTCATCGCCCCTCAATGTATTTTTATATAAGTGGGCGTTGTTTTCTGATGAAATTGCATTGTGTTTGCACTCTTTGGCCCCAGCTGGAAAAACTTGAAATGACGGGCCTGAAATTATTATACAAATAGCTGTATTTTACTATAAAAACAACATTTGTTTTTTACAGCGTACAGAATCTCAATATTTATCAACACATTTGTAGATCTCTTTCTCACACGCACACATACATGCTGGAAAACGTATTATCTTTTTCAGGCCGCTTCAACACGATATTTCTTCCATATTGATTCAGTTTATTAAGAACTGGAGCTATTAATAGAAAAGCCTTTCATTCACGATCACAGCTGTGACGACATCACTTCGTAAGCCAATAGGAACATTTAATCCTCTAACGAGACAATTCGGATTAACGTGTCATGAAAGTTTAACAATTAGCCACGAAAAGCCTTTTATTGGGGGATTAATGTGGCTGACAATATGAACGAACCACTGCAATATTGGAAACCATAATAACTAAAATTGTGGTGAAAGTGCATTATGCTTTGTAAATTCAAAATTGATAATCTTGATTAATTTTATTTAAATTTTAAACTGATTTACGGAGAAGCTTTTAAAAGAGCAGGAGGAAGCGGACAATTTGAATAATTATCCAACCTCACCATCAATAATCCGGCAGTATTTTCTGTAACGGTGTTTGAAATACAGTAAACCCCATTAATCCGGCCCCTATTAAACCAGATTTTGTTTTTTCCGCACTGCCATTTAATTGTACATGCTGTTCAAACAAAGGCAAGTTAGCTTAATAATGTAGGGCTAGTATATACTAAGCATGTACTAGCGGTGCGACGTCGATGTTTTCGAAACTCCGATGTTTTATTCTCTACACTGCATGGCGTTGCCAATTGGCTACATGGAATATTTCTCCTTATGACCATGCGTAAGGCAACTCAAGTATAAAAAGCAAGTATTAAGTATCTTTAAAGTAAATATAACCAATTATCCTCAAAATTATTTTTTTTTAAAAATGTGTTCTAATGTTTTCTTATAACATTAAAAATCATATATATGTCTTTCAAAGAACAAAAAATCATGCAGTGTAGGGTTAAAATATCGATTTTTAAAGGTCGATGTCTAACATCTATGTTTTGCATCAGATGTGTTTTCTATGTAGACTTTATAGTTTGAAACAACTATGGTAAATAAAGTTTAAAAAAAAAAAAAAAAAAAACATGAGTATTGTAATTTTACTTCATAAAAACCATACGAAATATTTCAAGTTCTTGCACTTAATTGAAGGGCTTGGGAGATGAAGGGGTTATGTGACAAAACAGAAATTGCGAGTACTTAAAGTTCAAAGTTTTATTGCTACAGTTGTTACAGCTTTTTGTTTTCTGGTTTTGTCATTAGTGTGAGTATGAAATTGGTCTAATGACGTCCACTTTTTGATGCACCAAGTTTTATTTGCTTACCTGTATCCGTTGCTCATCAATGTTCAGTGTTTATTTTTTAAAATGTAAGAAAGCCCGTTCATCCTCCAAGCCCTTCAATTCCAAAATATATATATGGGTGATTCTACGGTCAATGCGTTTTTTGTGTCCCCAAAGAAAAAATAATCCGATTAATTTCACACTCATTATATCACTAGTACCCATTATTTTTAGAATTGTAGTGGTAAGGGCCAGACGAAATTTCAATTTTTGGGGGGTTTACCGATACCAGGGGAAAATGGGTTGCCAGGGGAGTGACACTATTGGAAGAATTCTGGTTTGATTTACTATTATTTCACTTATTTTTCGGCGTAAAAACAGAGTATGGACTCGTTTCTATAAGACCTATATTCAAAAAAAAATTTTCGCGTTGTAATAAAATGAAAAAAATCAATCTTAAAAAAACGACGTGTTGATTACAAGTCGCACAGCAGATCCCAAATGAAAACACTTCCCGCATTATTTAAGTTCACTTAAATAGATTTCATAGGGGCAATTAAGATTAAAAATGAAATTAATTATGCTTATAACACAGTTTTAATGCATATTTTCCCTTTTTTGGAACAAAACTGCCAGGGGAGTGACGCCAGAGAAGTGACAAAATCACATTACCTATAAAAGCAACATCACACGTTCTTCTTACTAGAACTTCACGTAAACCGTGATGTCTGCACACAATAAGCATTACATTATACATACGCACACTTATGTAACGATGAAATATAAAAAGTTATACTTACCAGGGGAAATACTACCGAGAACCGATGCAATAATATTCCAATTTTTTTAAAACCTCTAAGCTTGCTTTTAACTTTACTCAGTATTACACTGATTATTCGCAATCAAAGTCATCCTTATGCATTTTTTATGCTAAATTTCAGTCTTTGAAGTTCGCCAGGTGAGGGTGACACTGTTGAAATGGCCCGTTGAAAAGTGTATTTTTTTTTAAATAATAATAAATATTTTTTTCAATGTTTACTGATGAAATATGTTTCTCTGTTATTGTAAGTGTATGATTCTGTCAAAAAACATTATGCCAAGTTAGCAAAAATTGAACGTCGAACATGTTTGTATAAAAACTAGTATTTGGACAGGCCAGGGGAGTATACATTTATGACTATTTTCAGCTATAAATGCTAAAATAAAATAATTGTACTGAATTAATTGGGTGGTCCATATAAAAGATAATAGTCTGTAATGCTTAAACATACAAAAATATTAATAAAATCAGTTTTACATGAAGTTTTTCCATTGACCGTCTGAATTCAAATAGCGTAGAATCACCCATTACTACTATTAAAATCTGTCCGCGTCTGTCTGTCTGTCTGTCTGAAGCTTGAACTCATCAAAAACCGCTGAGCGTAAAAAATCAAACATAATACCATTCGATTCGAAATTTTCTAAGAAAGACAATAAGACCAACCGCGTAATTGTACGACGTTAATTAGCTGAGATATTAATTAAAACGTTAATTAAATTCTTTGCACTTTTAAAATTCCAAGACATTTATTTCTTTCCGTTTCCATTTTAAATTAAAGCGTTAATTAAATTATTGCACTATTTTAAATTCCAAGACATTTATTTCTCTCCGTTGCCATTTTAAATTAAAGCGTTAATTAAAATATTGCACTATTTAAAATTCCAAGACATTTATTTCTTTCCGTTGCCATTTTAAATTAAAGCGTTAATTAAATTATTGCACTATTTAAGATTCCAAGACTTTTACTTCTTGCCGTTGCCATTTTGAATTAGAACGTTAATTAAATTATTGAACTATTTAAAATTCTAAGATATTATTTCTTACCGTTGCCATTTTGAATAAAAGCGTTAATTAAATTATTGAACTATTTAGAATTCCAAGACATTAATTTCTTACCGTTGCCATTTTGAATTGAAACGTTAATTAAATTATTAAACTATTTTAAATTCCAAGATATTTATTTATTTCCGTTGCGATTTCAAATTAAAACGTTAATTAAATTGAACTTTTTAAAATGGAAGACTATTATTTTTTTCCATTGTCATTTTGAATACGTGTTATAACAAAGTTCTAACAATTGTTTTTATTCTAATTATTAATGACATATTTTTACTCTGGTACCATTTTAAAAACGTGTTTTTAAATAAAATTGCAATTGCTGTTTTTAGAAGGGACTTTTTTTGGCTGCGATCCAAATATTAAAAGAACTTTTTCGTTTAGAATTTTGCAATTAATTTTACAGGAAGAAAACGGTTTGGAAATAATTGTTTTTGGAAAGGAATTTTATTTGTTATTTAGGGAGAGTGCTAAGTATGCGCTACTTGACACCGTCTTTATTTTTGAGGAAGCATGTGCAAATAATTCGATTGATTCTTTGATGCAGGAAAGCATTTTATCGAGCCGCTTTAGCGGGGAGTAGTTTGTTAAACTTTTCCTTGGTACTTTAAAGGCGAGCTGCTTTGACGGCAAGTAGTTTATTGAAACTTTTCTCGCAACTGTAAAGGCGAGCCGCCTTGACGGCGAGTAGACTGTTTAAACTTTCCTCATTACTTTAAAGGCCAGCCGCCTTGGTGGCGAGTAGTTTGTTGAAACTTTCCTCGCTACTTTAAAGGCGAGCCGCCTTGGCGGTGAGTAGTTTTCTCAAACTGCCTTCACTACATTACAGCCCGTACAACGCCGGGCCACGCAGCTAGTATATATATAAAATCTGCCTTGAAATGAACTACAAACCAGTATTTCTTGGGTAAATTTTCCGAAGGAGGCTACTGAATCCCCTGTTTGTCACGAGGAATTCCATCACCTCGAACGAACGGTATTGTTGCATCCCCCAGAATTTCCATTCTAAATCAGCCTGCGAAGAGGGGGAGAGGAAGCAACGTACCATTGTTGAAACAAATTAAAAAGCTGTCGTTTATGAGTTGCATAATGTTTACAAATCATCTCTCGCTCTGCTTAGAAAATAGCCCAATATAAGGTCTCCCCGAGTGCAACAAGTAGTTCGCTAGTCTGTGAGAAACTGACGATGAAACACGTATATTACCGTGCTAAGCTCAAAAGTCGTAGCTGCAACCGCAACTGAGCTCAAAATGAGATGGTGATTTTAAAAGGGCGATTCTCTGTAAACTCGTCATTTTCCATACAGAATCTGTGTTCGGATGATCTTTTGAAATGTTCGTATAATTATAATGCTATTGCTCTAGAAATTAATCTATACTCCATTGGTTCGAAAGAGGGCCAATTGAAGTTTGTGTTTTTCTGATAAATCATGACAGGGGGGCAAGTCCCCTGCATAGTATAACAAGGCAGGGGGCTGTGTATTTACGCTTAGTTGCAAAATATTTGCAAAACAATTGAAACATAATTTGTTACGAAACTACCCATACCTGTAGACATAAATCATGGACATAATAAATAATATATTTCATAATTAAACTAATTTACATTAATAAAATCACTTGCCAGAGGACTGTTTTCGCAACGACCAAGATGCATACTATCATCACAAATGAGGCTTTGAAACAACACAAAGTGTCGTTTCAACACCGTTCTCGGCAATGTCGACAAATTCACACTGATTACGTTAAACTTTACGCCGAAAAACATTTGAAAGAGTAATAGATATTTTCTGTTGCAGCTTTGAATTTGTGGCAGGGGACTGTTTGAAAAACTCCGGACAGAACTTACATGACAAGTTTTATCAATACGTAACAAGACTGTACTTCATAAAAAAATATAGTTGCACTCTTCTATTTTTAGATATTAATTGCCAAATTTAAGCACTGTTAATAGGTTTTTAGAAATATTACCTTTCAGTGTTAGATGGGTACGATTGGGACAGCCAAATTTGGGACTTAGATAATTTCCAGAAAAAAAAATGTTATCGCTCCAAATATAATTGGCCTACAAAGTATTAATGCTTAATTAAGAGAGGTAACTACTTCTTTCACTTTGTAATTTTTAAAGTACTCGGTCCGGACAGTCAAATACGAGTTTACAGAGAATGATTTAAAAATTTTATTTTCCATGATTCAAATGCCACTTCTTCGGATTTTTTTTTTAAATTTATTTCCCATTTACAAATGACCATAAAATATTGCATTGACGTAAATTATATCACCAAGAACCAATTAGTAACAACAACTCAATTCTAATAAAATTTACAGACACGACAGCTGGGCTTAGCACGGCACTACAGATGTGAATAACTAAAAACAGGGCAGCTGAGAGCTTAACCTTGCTGGCATACTGCATACAGGGTAAAATACTGATATAGTTCAACCGCGAAGAGACTGCGGGTCGACTGGAAGCGGAAACGGACCACCTCATTCTGAAATAGGTTGGATCTGCGAGAACGAGTAAGCAGTTAAGTCGTACGTTCTCGCTAATCCAACCTATTTTTGAATGAAATGGTCTGTTTTCGCTTCCAGTCGACCCGCTTTCTCTTTGCGGTTTAACTTTAAGGGGGGTTCCCACACAGCAAACCCCGAAGGTGCAAGCTCCTCGCCTCAAGCCCGTCAATTTATTGTTTTTCTTTTTTTTCCCCATGGTGGAGAACAAAGGGTTATAGCACTCAATATACGTTGAGTCATATAAAAAATGATTCTTCGAAGCGATTAAATACTTCATGTTTTCCTATTTTACGGGAGCAAAACAATTGCTCTTTCCTGACGCTATATATAACGGGATTGTCAACCCCTTGGTTTACTTTCTCTAAGGTTCCAATTCTCCATACTACCGGAGTATTCGCCCCTGCTGCCCTCTACTCTTGATAGCTTTGACTTCTGACCAAAGACATAAATGCAACAGTTCATGTTTGAACGAATATATCAGGAATCAGGACTAGTAAAAATTGACACTTCAAGGAGAATTAAAAAAAAAAAAAAACATTATTGTATATAAAATTTAAAGAAAACGCTGTACAATGGCGTATTTAAGGGGGGGCGAGCCCCCCCCCCCAGATATCGAGAAAGATTTTTCCAAAAGTATGTGTTCGGTTCGTGTTTGCTCAAAAAAAAAAAAAAAAAAAAAAAAATCCTTAAGAAAAAAGCCCACTTTCTATTAACATTGTTTTCAAATGCGTATACAATGGAGGGCTAAAGAGGGTCTTTCCCTCCTATACCCACCCCCCGAAAAAAAATTCGGAATTTTTTTTTTTAAATAAAGGTAGTTATTATTATTCAGTTTAAATTTACTCTTAAATTATTTACATACGTTTA
>JAXGGA010015139.1:0-30016 GCA_038373865.1 Uloborus plumipes
TTTTTGCTGCAGCAACTGCTGAGTTTTTAAATTTATCATAGTAAAAGATTATATAATCGGATTTTTTGCGAGGTCTTTCACTCTATTTTAGTCATTGGGAAACACCAACGCTGGGACACACTTATGTAAGTGGTGTTCTTTTCTATGCAATACATTACCGAAACCTCAGACACGAAAAATAGTTTGATTCTTGTTCATTGCTCGCAGTATTTTCATTTGTCTTCAACCAACGCTCATGTCAACAGGTCTGCCGGAGGGAAAATGACCGATTTCGGATCCAACTCCCACACCAGGAATTTTAGAGCCGTTGACACCGACTCCTTTTCTCCAAAATAAGTCCTACTCCGTCTTTGACTCTTTTACCTCAAAATCAGTCCTACTCCGACTCCGACTCTTTTACCGAAAAATAAGTCCTATTCCGATTATTTTACCCCAAAATCGGCCCTTCTCCGGATCCAACATCCAAAAATCACTCGTACGACTTCTTTACATAAAAATCAGTTCTACTTCGAGTCCGACCCCTTTGTCTCAAAGTCAGTCCTACTCTGACTGACTCTGACTCCTTTACCCAAAATCAGTCCTACTGCAACTCCGACTCCTTTAATCAAAATCAGTCTTACTCCGACTCCTTTACTCCAACTCCGTAACAATTGAGGATTCGAAGGGAAAAGGAACAAAGCTGACTCTTGGAATTTAACGATTTCCGATTCTGACTCTGTGACTCCTTTACCCCCAAATCAGTCCTAATCCAATTCCAACTCCTTTACCCCAAAATCAGACCTACTCTGACTCCGACTCTGAAGACCTGGCAGAGGAGTTGCGGATTCGAATGGAAAATCAACTGCGCCGACTCTTGTAATTCAAAAGCTTCCGACTCCCGACTGCTTTCCACCAAAATCAGTCTAATTCCATGACTCCGACTCCATAGCCCTGATTGTTACTAACTTATGTTTGGTAACGCTCTTATTTATGCAATGTATTACCGAAATATGGAAAAAATGTTTGATTTTCAATTACTGCTAGCAGAATTTTATTTGTCTCCAACCAACGCTGATGTTACTAACGTTGCTAAAACAAAAACGTCATTTTACTGTACTAGTTAAGAAATGAAGCTTTTTTTTATGTAACGGTATTACCGAACGAGAAAAAGAGTTTGATTCTCCATTTACTGCGCAGTATCAAACGGAAGTGAATCTGTTTCCCCATGCGATTCTTTATCAGTTTTCGTGCGTTTTAATTATATAATTTTATTCGTTTTTTAAAATGTGTTTAATTGTGAAATGAATTATTTTGACATAATCAGCATCGGACTTCACATGAATGAATTGAAAATATTTTTCAGTAACAAAAACGATATTGGAAAAACATCTTTTTGACCGCACTATGAACTAAACGCTACTGAAAGTTTCCATGTAAAACAAAAACACTTAATAACAGAAACCACTTTGCTTATTTTGTGACGAATATCTTTCTGTTATGAAAGAGTACCCTATTGGCGCGAAATAGATTTGGATGAAGAAAATAAATACCTTTGTGCGATAGATGTGAAGTTTATTCCAACGTTAGAGATGCACAAATATGCAGGTATACCGCAGACAACGTGTTTCGAGGCTACAAGGAGCCTCTTTTTCAATGCAAGAGGTGTGAGCTTTAGGATGAAGAGTCATCCGATAAAAGCAACACTTTCGAACAAAAGACACTATAAATAGCAAGAACTGGATATTAACAAAACAAACAAGACAATGGAATAAACTTCACATCAGATTTGGATGTTTTTGCCGTCATTGTTTTAAGGACGACGTTTTTGCTAACATCCATGATTTGCTTTCGATTTTTTTCCCGATATCGATTTTTCATATGGTTGAACTAAAAATATCCTGAAAACATTTGAACGTGTTTACGTTTTGACGAAAGCTTTATTATTAACTCATTTATGCCCATGTTTTTTTTAACAATTTTTTTCAATTTTTATCTGCTTAAAACTCTTACTTGGAATGTTTTAAATATATTTTAGGCGTCAAGTAAATCACTGCTGCCATATTTATTAAGTTATTCAATGTCCTGTTTATGGGACACTGGGCATATATATTAGCAAATGAGCATGAAAATACAAAAACGATGTAATCATTTTTGCAAACTAACATTACGGAAGATTTCTGTTATATATTTTAAGCAAATCATTTAAAAATAGTTTATCTTTATGAAAAATAAGTTCGCAAGAAACATCATCTTTCTGCGACTACCCAAACTGTATCGTTGTTTGACTCATTTACCTAAAAATAACTGTCAATAAATGAACTCTAATATCCAGCTAACGGCTTCATATGGTTTTCTCAAGAAAAAGGAATATTCTACTTGTAAAAAACAGCTTTAGTAAAAGGATATGCGTATTACAGGTCTTTGTCTACAGTAATTAACAAGCGTCCAGTTTTTAGGCTACAGGGTATAAATGGGTTAATTGGTTATTAGAACATTTTTCTCATTGGGATGTTTTCTTCTGTTAATTGCGTGTAAAAGTACTTTTATTGCAGACAATTTAACTTAAGTTTTGTTTGATACGAGTGGTGCAAAACTTTCGTTGTTATCATTTTCGTCTCACCTTATCACATGATACTTAGGGCTTTTTCTTGAGTTGAAGCTAAGGTTTCATATTAAACCACAGCAGAACCTATAATGAAACGCTTGCACATTATTTTTAAATAGTCAATTAGATTATATGCTTGATCAATGTTTTTGAGGACGAAAAACAAAATCAGTGCAAACCTCTCAAGTAATAAGAGTGCTTTAAAATCAAACGATCAACTTGGGTCCATTCTGAACCAAACTTAATGCACAAAAATGAAACAAACTTGTTTTTGAAATATTTCAGACTGAACTTAGAAGAAAGAGCGTTAGTAAAAAAATTTTCACTTCTAGAATTTTATGTATGCTATAATTTTACGACCTGACACAAAGACAGGATTTAATGCATATATTACATTCCAGGGAGTTTTATAGTTTCAAAAAATTCTTCTATGTTTTATGAACTTTGCAACGAAGAAGTGATCACTCTAATTCATTATTCAAATTTAGCACTAAATGAGAATTTACACTGCATTCACTCATAGTTTCATTAGTATGCGAAAAGCTTAACGCGCATAAAGAATAAAAAATCAATAACTCTTAAAATGGAAAGCAAAATTTTCTCATTTTCCTTATCGCTTTGCATGAAATGATGGTCTCCTCATTATTACTCATTGGGATTTCCGAATCTCTATAATAAAATAGAAAATAAGAAAAAAAAGGAAGAAAACCAACATGCCCAAGAGCCAATCCTTCCTCATAAAGTTTTCCTTGAGGCTCTGATGTGCGGGAGGGGCAAGGTCAGGGTTGTGGGCGAACGTTCGAACCCACCCTCGAACATGTTTCAGAATTTGACCTGGACGAGGTGACGGAAGGCACTCCATATGACAAGAGATGAGTGGGGTTCCGACGTTTATTGTTCTCATGGGTTCCATCATTGTAAATCATGCGCTATCAGTCATTTTGTTGTCTTACAGACAACTTTTCGTTTGCAAGCGATTAACTTTTGATGACTCAAGGCTGATGAAAGTATAGTGCATATAAAACTATACGAATAGGTGAAGTTTTGCAACATGTTTAAATTTTTCAAGTTATGAAGATTTAATTCAAAACATAATTTTCCCCCAACACGTTGTGCTTTCGTTTGCGGAAATCCCAATTGCACGCCCGCCAGGTCTTTCGATTTCATGGAATAGACGTGAACATAGAATTATTCGATTTGAAGGGGCATTCATTCATTCATTTCATTTCACCCCAGAGATCCCCGTGATTTGAAGGGGCAAGTGGATAAAGGTGATATGTGACAATTTTGGAAAACTTACTTTTCACCATAGATGAGGGTGAAAAGGTAATAATTTTTTTTGAAAGCTTTTTTCTGGAGAAATTTGAATTTACATAAATCAGCGAAATTCAAATGTCACATATAACCTTTATCCATTTGCCCTTTTATTTCTTTTTAATACAATCGATGTTCATGCAGAATTTTTGGAGCGTACTAAAAAATTGCGGGGAAGGTTTAATTTACACATAAAGAGTACATTCAAAATAAAATAGATTTTTGCATACCGTGTGCTTTCGTTTACCGTAATCAAATTTATGCATCTGCCAAGTCTGATTCGAGTTCATCGAACAGTTGTCCAGATAGAAATTCTTGCTTTCGATTTAATTCCATAGACGTCCATATAGAATTTTTGAAGCATGTTTAAAGTCTGATAGTAAGGTTTGTTTTACTCAAGAAGATCGTGTATTAAAAATAAATTCGAATAAATACTCAACCTAAGAATTTTGAGCAAATGCCCATATCCAGTCTTCGATGAGCATCAATGGAACTATTTTCTGTTACAAAATGATGCTTTTATTTGGTGGGAAATTGGGTGTCAAAATTATCATGTGGTTTAGGCATCAATCGACATTAGTATCAAATAAAAGAATAGTTGTCAGTTTTTCACTAATGCTCATGCTCAAGGCTTGTGACGATGATGAGCTACACGTAGCTTTATTAATGAGTACGTGAAACAGCGCTTGTTATGTCCTTAAAGGCACTGTTAGAACAGAGGTTAATAACAAAAAGTTCACTATAACTCCAGAGTTCCGTAAAGAATAGTAGAGTCCCATTTCTTGTACAGCTAACGAAAAAGATTAAAAACTAAAATAAAATAAATAAATAAACAACCAAAAAAGATTTAACTTTTTGTATTTTTGTCTCTGCAAAACCAGTAATGACATTTTCAAAAACTACTTTGATAATTGCGACATATATAACATAATTGATATTAGATTGGAATAAGCCACTCAGTTTTGAGGATTTTAAGTTCTTTATTGGTTTGAATTTCCTGAAACTCTTGACCCTGGACATGCACATCATGATTAACTCACGTCTTTATTTAATGTTTTTTTGTATGCAGAAATCAATGTTAGGAATCATTTTAAGAAACGCAATGTTTTTTTCTTAAATCTTGAGTCCTGATGATAGCACCTTTTGACGAAAAGTCGTCACCATATGTGTCAGACGCTAGCTACACTTCTACTGATATGAGTTTTCCAGACTTCGCTCTTGCAAAAATGGAGGAAGTTGCTAAAAATAATACTTTATTTACACCTTTTGATGTTTATAAAGGACTTTTTTATTTTATTTTTTATAATAAAGGAGGAAACTTTTGAGTATTATCCTCTTGGCTCATGTCTGTGGACCTAAGTACAGAAGAGGTTTTCAACCCGAGTACAAAACCAACGATAAGAAAACTGATGATATCCAACCATATTTCCCATTTTACATTACTCGGAGAAGGTTAAGGACCCTTTTATTCAAACCTCTTTTGACTTCAATGTATTTCACTCTTCAGCAGCGTGAGAAGACAACTATCTTTTTGAAAACAGGTGTCAATGAGGAGCTGGGATCATGACCGAAGCACCAAAGAGTGGTCATTGTAAGAATCATCACATCCATTCCTGTGGCAGCTCGTATTTAATTCGGTTGCAAATGGCTATCGCTTCATGCCACTTCTACGTCAGAAATTCATATCGCAGTTGGCAGGATTGCGTGATTGTCGAGGGGTTGATAACAAGCGTATATGAAAGGGGTGGGTTATAAATCGATTATCGCTGTCATTAAGGTTCGTTCCAGAACGATATAGGGTAGTTGATAGCCGCATAGAATTTATTTGGTTATGCATCATTCCGAGCTGAATCGTATTGTTTTGAGCACAGAGTGAATTCATACCGTAAAATCTGTTTTTGTGCCGGGGACAGGGACTGCATCAAGAGACTTAAAATTTTATTTTCAACATCCTGGGTAGCCACAAAGTACACGGTTTGCAATAGATTGAAGAAAAATAAAGTTTGAGGCAGATAAAAACCATAAATTAGGAAAAGAAAATGAAACTAAAGAAAGGAGGATTGACTTTTATAACAGAGCTGCTTTTACGGAGTTGTGATTCGAACTGATTTCATGGTAAAGAAATCGGAGGCCCTTCTGGGGCGATCGGTTACCATTCCAGTCTCCAGAGTCGGAGTCGAATTGATTTTTGGGTGCAGGAATCGGAGGCTTTTATGCTGGCTGGTTTATCATCCGAGTCTGAGGAGTCGGAGTCGAACTGACATTCGATTAAAGGAATCGGAAGCTTTCACGGTGATCGGTTTCCCTCCGAGTCTGTAAAGTTGGAGTAGGATGGCTTTGTGGGTAAAGAAACCGGACAATCTCATGGAGGTCTGTTTCAGTCTGAGTCTGCAACTCTAGCGGAGTTGGAGTCGGATTGTATTTGGGGTAACGAAGCCCAAGAATCTCATGGTTTTCTGTTTCTTTCATAGTCTGCAGCTCTAGCGTAGCTGTAGTCGGATTGTTTTTTGGGGGAAAGAGTCTGAGTCATCAGAGGCGATAACAGCTCGGGAGTCGGACTCGGTCCTTTTTATTCTGATTCCTCAGCCCTGGTTTTCGGTTCTCGAAGTGTACTGCACTTTTAATGTCTTGCGTTTCTACCGTACATTGGCTTCCTATGTACAATTTAAGAAACATCCCAGTGCAGAAACCATTTCTAATACTTGCTAGTGTACGAAAGTGAGAACAAAAAAATGTGAAAACTATGAAACCATCTCTTTCACTCAAATTTTATTGCTTAAAGTAAAGTAACGCACATCTTGTATTTTCACAGAAAATACATGCAACTGTATTAAAATAAGCTGTGTTGAAGGGGAAAATTAAGCAATAATGGTTCTACTCAGACGGTTTTGTGAACTTAGAAGCTGAATTAACTAAGCAGCAATTTCTATATTGTCAATGAGAATTAATAGTGTCATTATGTTGTCTTATTTAGCGAATCGTACAAAGTAGACAAAGATCCTGGTTGAAATATTTTTGGAGGTGCTCTTTTGTAAAGTTGACGGTTTTTGTTTGGTGCTAATCTTGTTCGCGTGGAACACCGTGCTAACAGACATAGCGGTCAAAACACAATAAAATTGCAATGAAACACAATGTAAGTAAAATTAATCGACTAAATGAAATGAATCTTGAAGGGAAACGGAAGAAAAATAATTAAGTAAAAAAATCAACTTCTCCCAGTTTGGCGGCTAATCACGATCAAAACTTGGCGAGAATCCCGGGGCACCCACAACAAATATTAGCCCAACACACATATCCTTATTGACCCTACTTAAATTGCTATACCAAGTTGGAGAATAGAGTTGTATTGAAACAATTTTTACTTTCGGTGAACTTTTGTTCATGATGATTAAAATACAACTATTTAATCCAACTTAACTGCTTTATGCCTGATATTCGTATTCAATTTTAAATGCATTAAATTATTTCTTTTAGAGTGAAACTAACATTCATTTCAATTGTTTTTCTTTGTTTTTTAAATTAATTTGAGTAATGTTTGTATGATTTTCATATTTGTGCTTCCAGAGCTCGGATAAGCCATCTTGTGGTGATTCATGAAGTAAGCTTAAGAGATAAAATATTTCATTCTTATTTTGGAGGAAAAACAGCCACAGAGCTTAAGAAATTCATTTCAAGCGCAATGGGAAACTAAAAAATACAACAAAAAACTAGTCGTTCACAAAGTTAAGAAGCAGGTTATAAGTTTCTGGATTTGTTTAAATAATTTACCTCTTTCAGCAATTCGTTAACTACAGACTACAGCACCTCCTATAATTCCTATAGTAATTTGAATTGTTAATTTCATGTTTCGTTGCGGAAAAATAGTAGCTTTTTGCAGACGATTTTTGCTTATTGATTTTAGATCGAATTTTCATTCTGACAGAGAGCCTTAGTACTTTTCTTAAGCATAAGTTTTTACTCTTTATTTTTTAACATCAAAATCCTAAACAATGTGAAGGTTTTCAATTTTAAGTGCGACACTTGATTTTGCACTAAAGCTTGCAAACTTCTCTAAAAACACGTGTTGTACCGTCTATAATATAAAGCAGGTTAAGGTTTTTCTATTTTTTTATTTTTCAAGGAAACTATATTGGAATGTAGCCAATGAGTGAATAACAAAAAATAAAATAATTTTTTGATTGAAAAAAGATTCGTAATAACACTTTCTAAATGGATGTACATTCTTTTTCTTTTCATAAAATGACAATAAATTTCTCACACTCAAAATGCCAAGCCGTCATCTTTGAAAGTGCGGAATGAATTAAAATTGTTTCTCCAGCAAGGATTGACAGATGGCTTGAGAGTTCTTTTATACCCTGAGTTCGAATGTTTTATCTCTAATGGTTTTGACCTGACAGGATGGTACCAAAACTGGGGAGAGCGAAATAACTATCGAGTTATTACAGATTTGAGCGCATTATTGTTAATAAAAAATTCCGTCATATTTCTTTTTTCAAACAAATAGAGCAGATACTAAAAAAATGATGGGTTTCCAGCTAAGCTATATCAGATGAACTAATATGATAGATATGATAGGGTGTGTAGAGCCTTGTGCTAATAAATAAAATTTATTTAAAAAGAAAAACTGCTTTAAATGTGCACAGTAAGGGCCCTGCTCCACATCAGCAGAAAACGCGACAGAAACCGAAGGCAGAAACCGAAAATCCGGGTACTTTCCATAGGAATACCATTTAATCCATTTTACGTTTCTGCTTTATTTTTCTGCTTTACGTCAATGTGGAGCAGGGCCCTTAGAAAATTCCGAAACGTTACAGATTATTTCTGGGTAAAGTTCTGCGATTGAACTGGTTCACACCAGTTTCCTGAGAAAATCAAGTATCTTTGCAAAAAAGTTTCATCAATGATTAGTTTTCTATGTGGCGAAAAATATTTTTAGCTATCAGTGCCAAATCAGTGAGTATAGTCAGCGTTTTTATTAAGTGTTTCGCCTTTCAGCTCTATAATTGCTTATCCAGTTTGGCGAAGCCCCAAACACGGGTAAAAGAACGTCTCTGGTCATGGCAGCTTTGCAAGAATTGGAAGTAAATATACTGTTTGGTATTTTCTTTCAATTCAGTCGTAGCTTTTACCATATTTGCTTCTAAGAATTTTTCCGGTAATTCAGGATAATGCCGATATGTTACAATAACACGTAACTGCTTTCCCTGAAAGTTCTCGATTTATGTAGAAACACAACTGGTTTTTTATTGGGAAGGTTTCTGAATTCTTTAGCACGATTAATGGTTAACTTCATGAAAGTTTCTGATTTATAGTAGTGAGAAACTTTCCTGCTTTTTCAGATATGTTGCTAGCAGACTGAAAATGTGGTGAAAAAACATTCTAAAGCAGATTTCCTAAAAAGAAAGAAAGGAAAAAAAAACTTGGGATTATTTTCTTTTCGAATATTTATTTTTGAAAATTTTAATAATGTGTTTCCGAACACGAACAGTGCTGAAACTGTAAGAAATGTGATATTTTTAATACACATGTTGCAGCCTAAAATCGTTAAATGTGAAATTTTGAGCATTGCAAAAAGGTAGGTATTGAGCCTTCTTTAAAGCTTCTATTTATTTTCATTAATGTTTTAAATCTTCTTTCCCTTTTGTAATTAATAGGCAAAAAAAGTTTCTTTAGAATGCTGATTTGTCTGAAATGCTATTTCTCCACAACTCATTGCAGCGTTCATGCGAAATCATATCTAAACAGATAAGTGATAAATATCTACCAATCAAAAAGCACAACGAAAACAAGCCAAATGAAAGTTTTCAGTTATATATTTTTTCAAAAATAATTTAGTCCAAAACTTGCTGGCTCACCTAAACAACCATCAATGGTCAACATCAACAATCTTTTATGGTTTTCACTGGATCATCCACTTCCAAAGCATCACTTTCGATACTGAATTCTCGCTTCCCAACCAAACGAACTGAGTTGAACTCTCAGAGAGCAATAGAATGCACCCCCCCCGTCCCATCCACATTGATGATACACGAATTTCTCGCTGTTTTTATTAAATAGATATCCTCCAAAATTAGTTTTATAAATAAGTGGCTGAGGGAACAAAGGGCTGTCAGTCTGCCTAAGAAATGGTGTTTACGGAGCCAGTGTCTTTGCTCCAAGATTTGAGTAAACTATCTCTCCAAGTGGGAGAGATGAAGGATCATCTTTTTATTCTTGAGGGTGACTGACTGATTTCGAGCTCTTCGCATTCTTAGATCTTCGAATTAGAAGTGCACAAATGGAATAGAGAGAACGTGGTTTGGAGGGAGCTTGAGGGGAGGAGGAGGATTAAGGAATTTAGCAACAGCTTAAGCAAGCGCCTCGGAGGAACTTCAAGGCTTTGTTTTTCGCAACAAATTAATGAATATTTAATTGCTGCTATTAATTTTATTTGGGTATACTCTGACTAGAATAGAATCGAGGGACTCCATTTGATGAAAACTAATACTGTTGGGCCCCGCTTAATCGGGTAACGGATAAACGAATACCCCGCTTATACGAATAAAACATCCCGGAACCAAATATTTCCCTATGCAATAGAAGCAATGTTAAAGGTCCCCGCTTAATCGAATAATAGCTCCTGGAACCGACAGTATTTGTTTGAGCGGAGCCGACTACGTATAAATTGCACTTATGAAATTTTATGTAAAAATGTATGAGGCTAATTTAGAGAAAATATGATCTCAAAAATACTATTAAAACCAAGGAATGAAGACATGAAATTTGAAAGCTAAGATGTCTCTCTGTTGTGAAAAACAATTTTTTTTAAGTATTTTGTATTTTATCAGCTGTGTGATTGGTAGAGAACGAGTTGCGAAATTCGCCGCCTGAATGTTTGAAAAATGTTTGAAGATTTTATATCATTGTATGACATCAAAATGGATTTGTTCAATTTAACTTGTATAAATGTAAGCAATTGTGTTTAAAGCTGTATTAATTGTTAATTATACTTTTAGTGCCTTCATTTGGTGTAGTATAAATAATTTCATTTTTGATTGATTAATAAAATTCTAAAGCTAAATTTTTAAATAGCTGGTAGATGTTTAAAATTTGTTGAATTAACATAGGGTTAGGTTTCGTAAAATGAACAGTTCGCAAAATACTGGCAGTAATCGCTAAACTTATAGTTTTATTGGCATGTTGGTTTTTAACAGGTTATATATATCAAAAGCAGTATTTGTAAAATAAGTTTTATTTTTGTTTGACGATATTCTTTTGATGTAAGAGGGAAACATTTCTCATTTTACGTTTTATCCTACCTTTAAAATTATGAACTTCGTTTTTCGTGTTTCTCATTTAAAATTCCCACTACTTTAAATGCACATTCGTTTCTGTTAATCGTAAATATTATATTACTATGCTTTATAAATTGTATTGATTTTATTATTATTATTATTATTTTTGTTTTCGAGCAGTTTAAGTAAAATGATAACAGCAATGGTTTTATCACTTTTTGTATTCTATATAAAGCAATGTTTATCATTTTAGATATTTCGTATCTTTATAGAACAGACAACATATAAGTCTTCATGTCTCCTTTAGCCTTTCGCATCGAGTGAAACAATAGAAGAATATACAAACGGAAATATCCACAATCAAGTGCAGGTGGTGTTGATAGAATCTATGATAGAAAGTCTTTAAGAAGAGTGAAACAGAGAAGAAAAAAAAAGCTGGTCATTATTTGATTATTGTGGTAAAAAATTGTTGCAATTAGAGCAAGACTTAGAAACTCCATGGCATCTTCTTCAGACACATTATTTCCTAGTTGTTGGATTTCAGTCAAATGCAATGGGAGAAGGTTAATATAATTTTTGTAGGTAAAATTTTACCAGCAGGAAATTTTATTTACTTTCAACATCTCATCAAATAGCCATTAGTAGAAGAAAAACTGCATATAGAGGAATGCTGATATAGGTAACATTTTCAAAAAACTGGAACAGACAATATACCATCGTAGAAGATATTGAAAAATGCTTGTATTTGGTTTAACTCATAAAATTATGCATAAAAATGGTTAATAATGTATCCATTATCTGTTTTTCAATCGTTGTTATTAACCTTTAAAAGTTATTTCGTTTTCTCAATCTTGTTTTATTTTTCACCACTCTGTTGTAAAAAATGATCATAATAACCAGCCTAAAGGAAGTAATGTTTAAAGTTTTTTGTTTAAAAAGAGCCAAATAGAATATTTGAGCTACTCTCAGATAGTGTAATGTTAGGTATCTTAGGGAAAAAATAAATATTTCAAGTAGGGTTTTAGAAAAATTTAATTCAGCAAACTTGAAAACAACTAAACTTGTGGTCCTTTTACCCCCCTTGACCCTAGTATGAGAATTTTCCTCATTAATTGGTTTCCAGTTGATTCGCCATAATATGTGTTTATATTAAGATGAATAATGATAATTAACTGTTTGATGTTCACGTTAGATTTTTTATTAATATATGTGAATATTGGAAATGCACAAGAATTCTCAGAAAAAAATTTAAAGCATAAAAAATAGTGATCAAATTTAGTTTAAGAGCTTTAACAAATTGCAGTAATCAAATTTCCTCTCAGATTGATAAATAAGTTGTTTTCTTCCTGGAAATGCACTATTTGGATAATTGGAAGCTATTTATCCTAACATTTCAAGGAGCTTTCTTCATAAGGTGACCATCAGTGAACCCTTACATTCAGATTTCATCTTATTATTGTTATTATTATTTCAGTAAACCATTCAGTCTTAGTGTGATTCAGGGAGTCAATTGCCCTCCTTGAATTCATTAAATTAATGTATTTAGATGTATGTGGCTGTAGATTTTGATGTTTTCTGGTACAATTTACGTTTAATATTTACCTTTTGTCCTCAAAAAGAATCCCAGCAAAGAAAAAATTTAAAATTATGGGCCTGTTCTCCTTAAAAACTATGCTTAGTTGTTCAAAAAAAAAAAATCATAATAATAATAATAAAATTGTCCGATAACTTTTTTACTGAAACATTTTACAGAAGGGTCTTGATATCCAGTAGGGACTGAGATTTTTAAAGTTTGTATAATATTGTTTAATCTAGCTTTTCTATAAAACTTACAGAAATAAGAAATTTAGTGTGTTTACAAACTGGGTTTGAGATGTTCACTGAAGTACAATGCATTTTTTTGGATTCAAAAATAAATATCATATTTGCTACAAAAAAAAAAAAAAAACTTTCTTGAGAAAATGATGGGGTACTAGTCATTTGACTCACTCAAAACTATCAAATGAGGTTACGCAATAGCTAATGTTGTCAAGCTTTCAAAAGAGTAGAAATCATAACTTTTAGCTCTTCAACATATTTCTAATACAGAGTAATCCAAACTATAGATACTATATACAAAGTCAAGTTCGGACATTCTAATATATTAACTTTTGAGAAGATATAGAATCCATTCTCAACGGCAGTATCTTCACACTGGATAGCAGTGCAAATTTCCACACCGAGAAAAAATACCTTCATTACAGTTATGAAGGATGTACTTTCATCCATTCGCACCATCATCACATTGTCTCAGATCACGAAACATTTTGATGAGGCTAGAACAGAGCCCCAACAAATTATTATAGAATAGAACTGGACGTGTAAACGAATCCACCATCTGGACCATCTGACCCAGAGGCGCATCGTATTGTCTGTTCATTTCCGAAAGAAATGGACTGCTGTTCTTGTGACTACCTTCTCTGTTTTGGTCCAGCTTCCAGGAAATCAAACCTCTTGAGCACAATCATCACCTGGTGGAATGCTTCCGATGACCTCAGAGATTGCACAGTTACTCGGCGCTCATTTTCGTCTCTGATGGATATTTTTCGAACACTTTCTTTGTCATAAACGATGCCTAATGAGAACTTTCCGTTTTCTGCTGTTATTCGGATTTTTTTTCTTTCTTCTAAACACACGTGCTGGGGTAAAGGTACGGGTGGTGTTTTTTCTCCTACAAAAAGCATTACGAGATGGCCTCCAGTAAAAGATTGGCCTTTTGTCAGAATTTACTTTCAAACAGTAAAAAGCAAAACAGCACGTTCTTTTTGAGCATAAAAAATTCTTATTATCTTTGTAAAAAAAAAAGGATATTAGTTACTGTTATTTTCAACGAAAAGAGAGAGAGAGAGAGAGAAATCGTGTAATACTATTACATGCTTTGCCAAAGTCACTTTTTTAGTTCAAGTAAAAAAAAATCACTATGTCAGCTTTGAAAAGTATAAAAGGCAAAGTTGCTAACACTGTTTCGGAGCTTCTATAATTTTTCTGCTTAGTTTTATTTATTTTTTTTTGTGTGGCTGCTTTTTTCAGTTAAATTACACTTATCAGGGCCTGATTACTGAATAGGCCAACTTGGCCACACAATTTGGAGGTTTTAAATTGCTTCAGTCAATGTGTAAATTTATTTAATTCAATGTCTAAAATAGTAAAGTCTCAGTGAAGGGGCCCATAAAAAAGTATTTGTTCTAGGGACCGTCATATCTTAATCGGGCCCTGACACTTATGTGTAACGCATGTCAAGTATCGCTTTTTTTTTTTTTTTTGTTTTTGGTTAAGATATGATGTAACTTTGTATAGTACAATTTCAAAACTAGCTTGTAGGGCATCTTTGGAATTAGTGTTCCAAAGGTGACTCATGTGTTGCAAAGACTTGTTAAATTAAAAATGCTTTCGGTCAGTCATTTTTACGTGTAGAAGAGTAATGTAATGACAATGAAAAGAAAAAAAAAGAATTTCCATGGAAATAATGCGGGAAAAATACAGTAAAGTTATTTTCAATCCAACACTCAAGTTTCACTTGTTCTGGAAAAATATATAGAAAAAAAAAAGAGAGAAAAGAAATCAAAGCAATGGGTAATTTTGAAAAATTATATTAGAGTGAAGCACTGAAAATTACCCTACTGCATTAGTTCAGACATTTTTTTAATGGTTCTCTTTGCGAACAAGCATACTTTGTAAATGGCCCACACTTGAGTGATGTAAGCTTATTAATGTGTTAAATTTATTAAAGTTAATTTGGATTCGAGGGACTGTGGTAAAGCTAAGGAAATAATATTACAGAAAACTTATCAAAACTCCAAGTTTTAAGAACTTAAATACATGTGAATTGAGATACACTCTTTATTGGAAATCAGAACTGTTCCTCTTCAAAAATGAAATCACTGCATAAAATGGCTATCAATCAAAGAAATTTCTTTTATCTCAGCCGCTTGCACTGCAGATAAAACTGGAGACTTCGGCTGCTCTGCGATTTTCTTTTCTCCCTTTTTGCAGTTATCATTTTGTTGCTTTTTTTTTCTTTTAACATTTTCTTTTTCAAAGACAGATGAACAAGAACAAATTCGTCATTGTCTTAATGGTAAGCATTTTTTAGTTTCCTATTCATTCATACATTTTTCAAACTAAAATTATTTTTTTGATGATATCAATCGATCGACTGTTTTTTGACATCAATAAAATTACAGACACGGGGAAAAGTAAGGTGACGTTATCTATGAATTAAAGTATGTTGAAGGTAGTAAATAAGAAATGTCTTTTAAGGAAAATTAGTAGTCGTTATGAAAGCTAAATACCATAAGTATTGTCTTACATTCAAAATAAAGAAAACCGATGGGAATTTCTTCTAGTAATAAATAATCAACTCTTCACATGATGACTATATATTGTGACCTGCCGAACCTGGTATTATTTCGATAACAATAAGATTACTGCTTGGAAATTGAATTCGGAATATTTCGTTCCATAAGACCGTTTTAGCTTTAATGTATATGAACAAGAAAATTCCCTAGCTTTGGAGTTTTTTCAAAGTAAGTTCTGCTCTGAGAAATTCAATGGGATATAACTGCTTTTCTCGCTTCATTTCTTTTGTAACGCACATATTACTGCTGTTTCAGGCTAAATAACCTTTAAATTGCTCAATTGAATCTCCAATTCTTTGAAATAAAAGTCCCCGATTATATAATTATAGGATTTACTTACTAGACTTAGATCAAAAGCGTTTAAGATGACGGTTGTCTTTTGCTAGAGTTATAATTAAAAAAGAAAAATATAGCTGTTTTCTGCGACTGGCGAAATTAATGGAATTAAAAATGTCTGCTAAATAAGTGCTCTCGACCTTCTCCATGACTTTTTTTATAGATAATAGGCCAAAGTGACTAAAACTAGGGAGAAAAAGAAGCAAACAGAAGTAAGCGATTGAAGCAAGCCTGATCAAAAACGGTATTGAGTACAGATAACGGTAATTAAACGGTAGTTAAGTGGCAATACCCGGAATGCTGAACCCTGGCTTTTAATTTTCTAAAATTTGAATGTAAGGAAAAACTGTTCTGTATTTCAAAAACAATAATTTGTGCGTGCAGCTAGCGGACCGTATGGTCACAACCGTAACGCTGTGCAATTCATTATGTTTCAAGGGCAGAATTTTTTAAGTTGATACTTCACATTATGACACATAATGGTGGTCCTTGGTTCGATCCTAACCAAAGATCCATCGTGTTCACTAATTATTTCTGATGCACGTTAAAGTCCTCCAAGTGAACCAATGCTTCAGTGGGTTCTGAACCAGGTGTTTGCTTGTCTCCTGGTCTGGATCAAAGGAGTAGAGGGTCATTCCATGTCAAGTGATCCAACGTGTTTTACCTTACATTTTTGTATTTCTTTAAAATTTGGCTCATCAATTGTACCCCTTGAAGTAATCAAAAGTCTCAATTTTTAGATTTTTATCTCTATTATTTTTTCATTTATGAGGCTTTGAACTTTGGAAAAACCCTCGTTTTTCCATGGATAAGGGAACATAAAAGGGACCATAACTCGGCACCAAATAGAGATAGAACAATTTGGTGAATGGCATTTTAAAGTACGTTAGTTGCCGTTTAATATGATATGCAACATGACTAATTTTATAAAAATTTTCTTTTTCAAAAAATGAAAATTAAACTTCAAATTTAAATTTCTCAAAAAACATATTATGATTTTTTTTCAAAAAATTCTCAAAAATTCTTATGTATTTTATCTATGTTTTTACAAATTTTTAGATTGGGAACTCAATGGGATCATATTTTTTTGAATTTTTGAATAAAACTGTATAGGAAAAAAATGATATTTTTTAGATTCTATTGATTTAAATACTAAGTTATCTTGCTTGTGATGGTCTAAAACGTAGTAAACAAACATGCATATATTTAAAGTGAGCTGGCATGAGCTTATTGATTTGTCAGGTTCACTCCCTCACCCCTTTCTCCCCCGCACAACCACTCTTTTTTAAATCAAAACTGTTCAAAATGTTAAAAAAACTCTTTGATACAAAATGAATAGTAAACTTATTTAATGTTGGTAAATGGGTTTCCTTATAACTAGACAAAGTATCCCCTCCTCCACCCAAATATACCATTAACGCTGTACTATTATGACAACTAACCTGGGGATTGAATTCACTATTATTTTTACTCTAGGTAAGTGAGCTAGCATTAACTTGTAAATTGGTCAGCTCCCCCTCCCTTCCTTCCCGACCCAACCATTTTTCCCCCAAACTGTTTCAAATGCTAAAAAAAAAACTTTTTTGATACAAAATGAACAGTAAACTTATTTAAAGTTGGTAAATGGGTTTCCTTATAACAAGGCAAAGTAAAACCCTTCCCCCACCCAAATATACCATTACCGCTACACTAATATGACGTCTCACCTGGGGATTGATTTGAGGATTACACTGAAGTGACAAAAGTCATGGGATAGCAATATGCAAATTTTCAGATGGCAGTAGCATCGCATAGAACAGGTATAAATGCGCAGTGCTTTTACAGAGCTTTCATTTCTGTTCAAGTTATTCATGTGAAGAGGTTTTAACGTGATGATGACCGCACGACGTGAATTAACAGACTTTGAACGCGGAATGTTAGTTGGAGCTAGACGCATGGGTCATGCCATTTCGGAAATCGTTAGAGAATTCAACATTCCCAGATCCACTGTGTCAAGAGTGTGCCGAGAGTATGAAATTTCAGGCATAACATCCCACCATGGACAGCGCAGTGGTCGACCGCCTGCACTTAAAGATCGAGACCGGCGACGTCTGCAAAGAGTCGTAAATTCTAACAGACAAGCAACACTGCGTCAAATCACCGTAGAAATCAATGTGGGACGTACAATGGACGTGTCTGCTAGAACTGTGCGGAGAAATTTGGATTTCTTGGGCTATTCCAGCAGAAGACCGACTCGAGTGCCTTTACTGACAGAACGACATCGCTTGCAGCGACTCTCGTGGGCACGTGAGCATATCGGTTGGTCCCTAGATGAATGGAAAACCGTGGCCTGGTCCGATGAGTCACGATTTCAGCTGGTAAGAGCCGATGGTAGGGTTCGAGTGTGGCGCAGACCCCACGAAGCCATGGACCCAAACTGTCAGCAAGGCACTGTTCAAGCTGGTGGTGGCTCCGTAATGGTGTGGGCTGTTTTTTCATGGCATGGACTTGGTCCTCTAGTGCGACGACTGGAAATGCTTATGTGCAGCTACTTGGAGATCACTTGCAGCCATTCATGGACTTCATGTACCCAAACAACGATGGGATTTTTATGGATGACAATGCGCCATGTCACCGGGCCACAACTGTTCGCAATTGGTTTGAAGAAAATTCTGGACAATTCCAACGAATGATTTGGCCACCTAGATCGCCCGACATGAATCCCATTGAGCATTTATGGGACACCATCGAGAGGTCTGTTCGTGCCCAAAATCCTGCCCCATCAACGCTTTCACAATTATGGACGTCTATCGAGACAGCATGGCTCAATATTCCTGCAGAAGACTTCCAACGACTTGTTGAGTCCATGCCACGTCGAGTTGTTGCACTTCGCCGGGCAAAAGGAGGGCCGACACGATATTAAGAGGTATCCCATGACTTTTGTCACTTCAGTGTATTTTCCCCTATGTATATATTGTTTTTCACACATACGAAGTGTTTCTTTTTTCAATCCGACCTTCACAAAGTGTACTTCCATTCAATATCTGAATTTAAACTAATGATTCATTTCATCCCCTCCCCCAGTACCAATCTTCAATTTTGGAGGAAGAAAAGAAACGGTTCGCCCCAAGATCATAGCAAACAGCAAAATAGTACTGTTTCCCCTTGTTCTCATAATGTTTTCCCATTATTTTCACATAAAACTGAAAAGAAATCAAAGTATCAGGTTATATGTCAGTCCCCATCACTGCCTTTCCTTTCTCTTATTGGACAAAGCTCATGAGCTAATAGGAAAGAGTAACAAACAGAATAAACTGAAACACTACCAGACATCAGTAGAGACTAAGGCTTTGAAATGGGGTTAGACGGGATGATAAAAAAATAAAAGTTTGGAGCGGGAAGGTAGGAAAAGGGGAGGAGCAATCTGTACAGAAGTTAAACAACATGAGAGGTTATGATCAAAAAAGCAGTGTTTGTTTAATATATGTATATAGATATATCTTGCTGCATTACTTTCCTTTACAACAAAATGAAAAAGAACACAAACAATTAAAAAATTAAATAACAGCTGCACACTAGATAATGTGGGAAGATAGTTATGGGGACACAGACATATGATCTGATATTTTGATTTATTTTCAGTTTTGTGCGAAAAGAATAGAAAAAACGATGAGAACAAGGAGAAACAGTGCTATTTTGCTGTTTGCTATGATCTTGGGGCGACCCATTTATTTCCTCCCTTCAAAATTGAAGATTGGTGCTGGGGTAGGAGATGAAATGAATCATAAAGTTAAATTTCAGATATTGAATGGAAGTACACTTTGAAGTTCGGATCGAAAAGAAACACTTCGTCTGAAAAACAATATATATACCTAGGGTGAAAATAATCCTCAATTCAATCCCGAGGTTGGACGTCATATTAGTATAGTGTGAATGGTGTATATTTGGGTGGGGAGGGGGATACTTCGTCTAGTTATAAGGGAACCCATTTACCAACTTTAAATAAGTTTACTATTCATTTTGTATCAAAGAGTTTTTTTTTAAAAACATTTTGAACAGTTTTGAAAAAAAAAAAAAGAGTGGTTGTGCGGTGGAGGGAGGGGGGGGGGATGAACCTGACAAATCTATAAGCTCATGCCAGCTCACTTTAAACATATTCATGCTTATTTACTACTTTTTAGACCATCACAAGCCAGACAACTTAGTATTTAAATAAATAGAATCTAAAAAATATCATTTTTTTCCTATACAGTTTTATTCAAAAATTCAAAAAAATATGATCCCATTGAGATCCCAATCTAAAAATTTGTACAAACATAGATAAAATACACAAGAATTTTTGAGAATTTTTTGAAAAAAATTCATTATATGTTTTTCGAGAAATTTAAATTTGAAATTTAAATTTCATTTTTTGAAAAAGAAAATTTTTATCAAATTAGTCATGTTGCATATCAAATTAAGCGGCAACTAACGTACTTTAAAATGCCATTTACCAAATCGTTCTATCTATATTTGGTGCCGAGTTATGGTCCCTTTTATCTTCCCTTATCCATGGAAAAACGAGGGTTTTTCCAAAGTTCAAAGTCTCATAAATGAAAAAATAATAAAGATAAAAATCTAAAAATTGAGACTTTTAATTACTTCAAGAGGTACAATTGATGAGCCAAATTTGAAAGAAATACAAAAATGTAAGGTAAAATTTTTCTCAGATTTTGGATCACTTGACGTGAAATGACCCTAGAGCGTTTTTCAAGGCCCCATCTAACCGATTAAACCACCTGTAGTGGTAGGTACGGAAGATACCAGAGTGATATTAAATGATACATAATGGTACCTTGTTTTCGAACCTATAAGAATAAGAGGTAAAACTTAAAACTGCAAGAATAAAGTGCTAATATATGTGCAAACATTGTCACTTCCGTGAATATGGAATAAGTATGCTATAACTTACATAAAGGTATTTATATATTATTTTTAAAAACATTGTTAGATTGAGTAGTAAATGAACGCTTTTCCTTTAAATGAACTGTTTGTATTCGTTTTTTAAAACAAGGCTTCAAAAGTTTTTTATTTCATGAACTAACAGCAGCAACTTCTTTCTATAGATTTCAAAAACAATTAGAATATGATGCTTTTGTCCACTGGTTGTGGTGATCATTCACTGCTTTGGCGCCCTTTTTGCATTTCAATACTCCACAAAACTTGACGGAGAATCGCGCACAAAAGTTCTCCCATTTTTAAAAAATATAATTACATACATCAATTGAAATATTTTTAATGGCATGTGCCAAATCCCGGTTTTTAACGATGTTGTGAATTTTAGGAGATGGAATTGCTCTTAAGCTTTCATTCACTGATCGGTCTATGCAACATATAACTTAGAGAAAATTGTGAAAGTAAAATCAAGACAAAACATTAGCTAAAAAATACGACTGGTAAATTTGAAAGCCGTAACCATACAAAACTATACGACAGAGGATAAACAATAATACTTCTGCTCCATTTATCTAGCCAAATAGGGATAAAAATTACTGGATTTAATGCTATCAATATAAACCAGAAATAAACTCAAGTATTAAACATTTTCACTTTATATTATGAATTGTCTGTAGAAAATTACAGTGAGATTGCAATCGGGAGAGAGAGAGAAGAACAAATGCAAGTGAGAAGCAAGGATTTAAAAAAAAAAACAACTTTTTTTTAATAGCTATTTCTTGAGTTATTATCACAGGGGTATATAAGGAAACAGTGAAAGGGAAAATATTTGTTCTAATACTGCCTGGTAAAATTAAAAAACAAAAATAAAAGACTAATTGGGAAAATAATTAAAGTAAACGCGGGGGGTGTCCTCAAAGAGGGGAGGGCAGGAGTTCACAGACTGCGCTATTGAAATTTTTAGAGAGAAAGGGGTGGTGGTAAATTTCGAGGTTTTTTATATCATGGGGGGAGGGCGGGCTCAGTATAAGATTTGAGGGGATTGCGACATCGCTATTAGGGGATGGGCACTCTCTGCTAAACTAGCGTACTTCTTTAAATCAAAAGTTGGCTAAGTCGTAATCAAAAATCTATAAAAATTTTCAAATAACCTTTCCGTCAATCTAAAAAACTTGATCAAAAGAAAGTTGTTTCCACTTAAAATTTTTAAAGATCAATGTTACTAGATTTATTACGGACCAGCTGTACCTGGCACGATTTTGCCTGTGGTAAAATTTAAATGAAGATACCAGCGAGCCTGTTCTTAATGAAATCGCTGTTCTTAGAATTTATCAATTAAATAAAGAGTTTTCTACAGTAGTGAGAGAGTATAATGTTAAATTGGAGTTTAATCTTACCAAACTATTAATGGTATCGGAGAGAGGGGGGGGGGGAGTGAAAAAAATTAACTTGAGGTGAACTGATGAATTTAAATACTTTTTTTTTTTGCAATTCAGATTGACACAGAAACGTTTCAAAAACAAACTAAAATGATGCTTTTGGGTAATACAATAACGTGGTTGCTTGTCGAGATTGGCAATAGTTAACAAAGCTTTTCATACTTTTTATTATTTTACAGTTTATGCGAAATTTTAATTTTATTCAATGACCATTTTATTTAATTGATGGTTTACTTGAAGTTTTAATGAAATATTTAGTGGGGGGGGGGGGGGATTATCAAAAAATAGGATGTGCCGAATAAGCCAAAAAAATGCCATTCGCTATTCTCTATTAAGGTAATTTTAGCACTAAATAAAGCTACTTTTTTTTCGTTACTTGCATTTTGACAGTTTTTTATGTCTTGCAAAAATTTTGAAAAATAAAAGCTCTTCCTTCTTTTTTGTTAAAAAAAACTACATATTATGCTTTGCTTAAATTTATATTAAGCATAAGAACAAAATATTCATACTTGGCGTAATATTTTGAAAATACTTCAAACGTGTTGATATTTCCCTAAAGATTTAGTGGCTTTTCTGTCCAAATTTATTTATTTGGCATATTTTTTACATTTTAATGGAGCTGCTGAAATAACTGTGGAGCCAAGATTTTGGGAAAATAGCAGAGTGTGTTCCCTATAATGCTTTTAAGAAGAATTTAATAACAAACTCTCGGCAATTTTTTAAATTATCGCCAAATTTTTAGATAAACACTGGTGTTTTTCGTGTCTGCTGATGTAGCAAAAATGGAGCAACTGCCTAAAACTTGCAAATAAAACGCATTATAATGATATTTCATCACTGTTTATTAATAACCTTTACAGATACATGTTTTAAAAGAGGTACTCAATTCGATAGGATTGGGCAGTTTTTTGGGGTCGACTTAGGTCCAGTTGGATGGAGGAATGAATTTTTTTTAATCTCTTCTTTAATTAGCATTGTACGAAAATGGAACTGGGCCTTTTTTTTTCTTATTTTTTCTTTTCTTTCTTACTTCTTTCTTTCTTTCTTTCTTTTTTTTTTTTTTGATACCTGGTTCTACTTTAGACTTCAACTCGTTCTCGACGATTTTGTGTGTTTGGCTGTAAAGTGCCCCTTGCAATTTCTCCCCTTAATATTAAAATTTCAAAATCATTTCTTAACAAGTGGTTACGGTATAAATTTCATCTTTATAGACTCAGCCGTTTTGACTGTGCGTGTGCATTGATAGGTTGATTAGAGTACAAGATATTTTATATAGTAGTTCAAGTACGAGTAGTTTAAGTACGATATTAGTGTGCTTTGTAAGTCTAGCAAGTCGTCCCAAGTTAGAGACATATGTTGCATATTTTCAATCTCATTGATATATCAGGCAGAGGAAAAAAAAAGAAAAAGAAAAGAAAAAGCTTGCGAAGCATCAGATTGCACTAAATGTTACGAAGTTCAATTCTTTTTTTACATAGAGTTGTCATGAGCGATACATCATAATTGTGCACGTTTTGAACATTTATTTAAAAATCCAGCAGGTGTCATTCGGGTTAGCGATGACTATATTTTCTAGTTTGGCCTGAGATCACTAGCTTTTCTGACATAATGAACAATGCGTATACTATATCTCACCTTTCTATTCTTCCTCCCAGTGATTCACATTCGTCTTCGCACCTCAAGAAGAGGGTTTTCTTTTCTTCTAAATAATAGTGCAAGGTGAGAAATAGCTCCTGGTTCCTGATTTGTGCCGGTCCTGGTTAGCATAAGGAAGTGGTTTGGAAAAAAGGTCATCCATCTTCTGCTGTCAGAATCTTTTGATTTCCTTTCTCGTTCGAATATGCAGTGCGGCTAAACTCCGCAATTTGTTGTCTTGAGGGTCATTGTCTCCTTCGTTTTGTTTTTGGTGTCTTCCTTCCGAAGAATCGAGTGCCATGCATTTGTCTCGAAGTAGCATCTAATGAAACAAAACGCTTCAGAGTAGAAGAATTGCTGCTTTGAATAATTACAACTGAAATTAATTGCAAAGTAATATATTGCTGCGAAATGAAACAAAGTGAGTGTTTCCGTTGCTGTTGTTTGTATAAAACGGGCCCATTAACTTCCAAATGAAGACATAAATAGTCTTTTAAACCATCCGCATTCAATTGTTAAACTTTAAAACTTATTCATTGTAACTAAACATTGTATTTATTTTTATTACGCTAGGTTATTACTTTTTCTTCTACAGTGATGGATGCTATTTTGTTCATCTTAAAGCAAGGTATAAACATAATAACTCTATAATAAAATACTTTGGACATTTATTTTTGGCAATTTCCCATGCAATTTAGCACTAGGGACTTTGCTGTTTAAAGCAAAAATGCAAATTAGAGACAGTTGTTAATTAGTATGTTGTAGCAATCAGAAAATTTTCTTCCATATCTTTCTTATGAATTCTCGTCTCCTAAGCCTAACCGCAACTGAAAAACTTTGCTTTCTTCATGGCGTTTTAGATTTAAGTATAATGGCTACTAGATTGGTATGATTTACTGTTATAAAGAAATTTGTAATTTATGTACAAATACGACTTAGAATTATAATATTATTAAAGATTTCCATTCAATCCAAAATAAATTGGTATACTTATCGGTCTGGTTTATGCTCTACATTCTGGAAAAGCCATAACAGAGCTGAATGTAGATTCCAGAGATTACTTACACATTGACAGTTGGGCAATACCGCTGGTAACTGACTAATGCTTTTAAGGCAGAACTATAAGTACTTTCCAACATTCAAAGCAAAATATACACTATTCAAAATATCTTTTCCGCTAGATAATTGGGTTTTTAATCTGTGTTTAGTGGTATAATTGAATTCCAAAATACATTTTGAATTATTAAAAAAGTTAAAATATGGTAACTAACTGACACGCTGCTTCTTTCATTAATGAGAGTTCGTTACCATGTTTTAACAATTGTAAAATGTTATACTCGTTGACTGTTACAAAATAAGCGTTGTTATACTTGGACAATGTCCTTATCAATGTGTTCATGGAGCCAGAATTAATTCAGAATAGTCTGCCTCAGCCCCGGGACGGGATGGCCACTTTCAAATCATTTCATTCCATCACATTTTGTTTTGGATTTCAGCTCTCGCACAAATGGTTATTCCATGTTTCGAGTGCCAACTGCGCTTTGTTGTTTTATTTAGAAGAAAAAAAATCTGCAGGAAATTTTTCAGAGTTTTTCTACCAGTGAAGCTATAAATGACAGTCAAGGGCGATTCAATGGGAGGTCTCGTCAGGTCACTGTAAATTTCCAAAAATCTCATTATTCGGCAAATTTTGTCTGCAGATTCATCAAACTTGGGGACATAATTGCAATTTTAAAATGCTTGAATGTCGTGTTTCATCTGATATAGGGGAGACTGGGTACGGTTGTGACAATTTTCATTTGCTCCCCCATAGATCCTTTAGCAATGCCTGTGAGCTGGTTTAAAGTTGCTTTTATGTTAAAGTGTTTATTTGCCTGCTTATAAACACTAAAATTTTCTCCCTAAGTACAATAGTTAACTCACAGGACCGAATTAAACAAAAAAGGAAAAATGTCACAACCGACCCCACCCCAGGGGCGGTTGTGACAGTGCTTGGGGTCGGTTGTGACAAGTTCAAAAATACAGCAAAACAGTCTAGATCACTTTTAATTTCAAGTAATATTAAACGTAATTCAACATAACCTTCATCTGGGAAAGTTTAACATTTAACAATGTGTCTTGTTCAGTTGAAGTAGCCTTATACCAAGTCTTACAAAAATGTCAGGTTTTTGGAATTTCGTAGCGTCTGTTTTGGCAACATTATGCACATCCTGTGGGTCATAACCGTGTCTGTTCATAACAATTCTCAAGTATCAAAGAAAGATTCCACATTTATTTGTTTTATTGAAGCTTGTTACTCTTGAAAGGAGAGTTGCATGAGCTACACGAACAGACGTGAAACATTTCTATTCATAAATGAACGGAACCATTTCGCAGTAGCCATTTTACTCTCATATCTGCTTTCAGCGTATATGTAAGCTCAAAAGCACTTTATTATGAGCAATATAACCTATGCACACGTTGTTTTCATTGTGACAGCGCCAGCCGGCTCCATCGCGTTTACGAATGAATGTTTTGTAGCAAAGACTTACGATTAACGTTGCATTTCCAAAGCTGTCCGAAAGAAAAAAAAGCTTCACTTCTTTATAAGCTTCTTTATATTTCATTAGGTCACACTGCCCTATTTCTGTCTTCTCCAAGCGTATTATGGGCATCAAATATGATAAAAACATGTTTTACTCGTGTCACAACCGTCCCCACGCAATTTGTCACAACCGACCACAACCCGCTACTTTTGAAAACAGCAATCGCCATGGCAATACAAAATAGCCTACATAAAAAGTAATCACTGCTATTTCACTATTAAAGTTCACTACTAACGGGGAGAAAATTTTCATTTCTCTATCTGTACCCATTCAACAGGAATTACTAAAAGACATCGAACAAAAAAACTTACTTTTGACTGTTAAAAAGTAACCAACCCCTCTGCTAGCGTTAATGTCGCTCGATGGCTACCGCAATGCTTTGACACACATTCAGAGAAACATGCTGATACTCTCTTTCTTTGCTTCAACCAGGTATTAATTATGGTTTAGCTAATATGACGACTGTCACAACCGCCCCGAGTCACAACCGTCCCCAGTCTCCCCTACTTACGTCTGGGTACCCATGCTTTATTATTCAGTATAATCTGAAGTTCGGCAATTTGGGATTTTCCGCCCTCCCAAAAATGTAAGCTCGTGGCGCCAATGATGTGACTGTAGAAATAGTCAAATTAAAGTCATTTGTACTTACTTTAAAAGATGTTGCAAGCTAAACCAACCTCTGTTTCTTCCAGAAAAATCAACCTACGCTCAGAGCGCAGTCAGAAAGCTCCCGTAAAATAGCACATAAAAATAAGCTCTTATTATTTGCCAGATCATACTTTGTTTTTCCTTCCAAATTGCGGAAGGAAATCTTTGGTGGTCATAAATAAAGCAAAACAAACTGCACTTTCAGCTGGTGGTCAATGTTGCCCTTTCTCTCGGAGAATCCCCATTGAACCGTTAGGATGCTCAATGTTGTAGAACAAATCATCTCCTGAATCGAATTCCGTTTTTCCAGAGAGGCCAAGTGACCTTCGAGACAAAAGAGAAATCTTCGAAAAAAATAATAAGAGAAAGGAAAAATGAGGTTCACCTCTGGAGAGCCGGTGAACCGTGTTCCTGGACATTTTGTCGTGGTTTCGGTGACTTGGTTCTTCCCTTTCCTTTCTTTTTTGTGGGCACCAAATGGAACAGTCATTCTTCTGGATCCACTTTCCCCCTCTGGAATCGGTTTATTTTTGGAGGGAGTCGTGATCGGCTAGTGCTTGGAACGAGAAATGGAATGTGCTCAGATTAGTTGAGCTCCAATGGTCAGTTGTATTTGGCTGTTGGTTTCTTCATAAAAACAGGGAAACACATTAACCGCTATTAATCAATTACTTTCACCGTTTTTCTGGAACGGAAGTCCTTCAGATATTTGCTCAGAGTTTTGTCTTCTTGTCTTCTTATTCGGTATTACAACCCGGGGTGGGTCTCAGCCTGCTTCCCAATCTTCTTCCAAACTCTCTTTGAATCCTCTTCTATTGATTACTTGCAGGTCTTTGGGAACATCTTCTAGCTACCTCTTTTCTTATCTTCCTCATGGTTTATTGCACGTTGACTTCCAATAGTGAATTTTTTCCATCTATTATCAATATGATTTTCAACGTGGTCAAAATTTAGCTTAGCTGATGTTGTTTGAATTACTAAATAACGTTCTTCGATAAATGAAAGTAGAATAAGATTGTCATGATAACTTTTACTTAACAATTTTGCAAATATTTATGCATATTTTTTTACAGGGACTGAGAATAATCACCTTTTTCTACAGCTGGGTTTTATTACTTTTTTCTTTTGACAATACACGAAGTTATACTTAAAACTTTTTGATCCAAACGAAAAAAAAAGTATAAAATTCCTATAATTCAGCAATTTTGGCTTATTTTTAAAATGTCTTTTGCACTTTGACAAAATGCCACCTATTTTTGAACTTTAAGTTTCTTTTAGTTAGAAATCGATAAGTATTGCGAAAGAAGAAAAACTCACAGAAATGAACAGAACAAGACAGCAAACTGACTGAAAGAGGCGCTTCAAGAAACCGTAAGATAATAGAAATAAAATAACCTAGATTCTGTCACTTGTCAAATTACAAAAACCTAACATCAATACCGTTACAAGAATTCCCTCTGTAGCAGCAGCTCTGACAGAACTACGTGCATGCACCAACCAGAGCTCGTTTTATGGCAAACAGATTTTGGAGTTTCATTGTTGTACGGGATTTATCAGCCTGAAGTAGCCTCAACAATGCTGGAAGCATTTAACTTCTCATATAAGTGGGGATCATTTTCACATTGGTAGATCGAAGTATTTGCTACACTAGCAAGAAACAGCCTAAATTCAAGAGAATATAGCTATATACAGAGTTTTTTGAAATAATATTATCTTGCAGCTTAAAAATACACTTTCTTCCCAGTATTTTTACAGCAATAATATTCAACTCGATGAGAAAAAAATATTTTTCTGTAAAGCTGTCACCGAGAGACTTGATCCGTGGCTCTTGAATGAGTACTAGAGAAAATTAACAGAGCTGCTAGGTTTTGTTTCTATATTTTTATAGTTGCGGTACACATGTTGTACCATATGTCTTTTTTCTTCAGAGGATAGGGTTGAAATTTTCACTCGAACCCTTTGGAGCCGAAGATTTTTTCAAGGTTTCATACGTTTGGTACAACAGTTTATATCTTCTCTTTTCAATTTAGAAGAAATCTGTGGTTCAACTGTCGTACTATCTGGGTTGAAAGAAAATTTTCAAAAAACAGCCCGGATCCAAAAGGTTAAGGAAAATAACAACTTGTGTGTAAAATTTTTAACAATCCACTTGATTTATTGCGTTAGAAAGAATACTTGCGCAAGTTAACCAAGCTTTTCGCTTATCATGCCGAATTTTTACAGAAATTATGTACAATGTATCTCTTTTGACACTTTCAGCAAAAGGCCAATTTAACAAAACCATTAACTACGGCTCGCTAAAGCAGTCATTGTCTTACACTCGTTGATTTGTCAAGGTATGGAAGTCAGAGACATTCTTATGGCAAAAGGGGGTCAATGCACAGTGTGACAAATCACGCGACGAAAATCGTGACTTTCAATTCCCTTTTTGCGTGTTGAAAGCGAAAGTCATGCTGTCGCAAATAAATATTTCCGAAATTGAGGCAAAAGTGGAAACAGGAATACAAGATGAGATATTCTTCTTTGATCTTAAAGCTGCTCTGTCTTTTTTCCAGCATCTTCGTCTGTTTCAGATGAATGATGTTTCTGTCAATGTGTATGTGTTATGAATGAATTAAACGGACGGGTTGGAATGACAGTGCCGTGAGTCAACAATTTTGCGAATTGAGCTCAGCGTGCAATTGTGTTCCTCTTCAGTATCCCTACACTAAGAAAACAGAAACATGTCTAAAAATATTTGGCAGCTAGTGTGCCTAATTTCTGTCAGTAACATGTATGGCAAAAAAACGGGAAAACTAAAAGTCAGTAACCTTCCTGAAATGAAACTGGAATGTTTCTAGAGATTTCAGAAAATTTCCCAAGAAAAGTCAGTTACGTTTTTGGAATAAAT
>JAXGGA010015140.1:0-30012 GCA_038373865.1 Uloborus plumipes
CTTCGCAACTCCTTCGTATGTGGCCCTCACCGCCACATTTCCAGCACTTCAGTGGTTGTTTACTTTGGTCCTTGTGAGCCGTAATCTTCTTCAGGGTCCCCGAGAGCTCTTGGATTTGTCGCTTAATTTCCCAGAAACAAGTTGAGTTCGAATCCGGAGCACGCACTTCCACGCCCCTGATTGAATGGCGATCCTTGCGGGACGTTTGCTGTGCAGCCTCGAACTTCATTGCGTAGGCCAGACCGGATTTAAGATCTTTAATGTCCGCCATCCGGAGAGCCGTCTGAATTTCTGGATTTCGCACTCCATCTATGAAGTAGTTCAGGGCCAGGCTATCGCGAACACCCGAAGGACAGTCCGAGAAGGCGAGATGGGAAAGCCTCTCAACGTCTGCTGCAAAAACTTGTAGAGTCTCTCCAGCCCTCTGGAGTCTGGATTTCAGCTGGAGTTGGCTGAATTCTTTTTGGCATGCTTCGCCAAAGCGAAGCTCCAAGGCCGATGATAAGGCGTCGAAGTCGCGGTGCTTGTCCTCTGGGAAGGTCTGTAGTATGTCGGCTGCATCCCCTCTCAGCGAGGCTGCAAGGTGACAGGCTTTCGTGGAAGAGTCCCAGGAGTTTGCTTCTGAAACGATGAGGAACTGCTTCTTGTAAATATTCCACGAGGTCTTCCCGTCAAACGTGGCCAATTTGATGGACGGGCGAGAAGTTGCAGCTGCAGCTACACAGTCACTTGAGTTGTTGGATGATGCTGATAATTTCGATTCAAGTTCTTTAATTTTCTTTTCCACATGATTTTCTACTGTGCTGATTCGATCTTCAACGCTGTCAACTTTCTCTTCTAGAGCCTCCACTTTATTTTCCATATTGGTAAATTTACTTTCCACCAAACTTTTCATTGACGTTAGATCGCATTTAATTTCTTCAGCTAGATCCTTTTTTAATTGTTCTTGATTAGTAGCCAGAGTCGCCATATCACTCTTAAACTGCTCTTGATTCGCAGCCATGTCATTTTTAACAGCGTTGATCGCATCAAGGAGTTGTTTCAGTTGTTCATCCATTGCTCGAGTAATCACCATAAAATTCTGAAGTCAAAAAGTCCTCAGGAAGAAAAGTCCAAGTTCACAGAAAGTTCCAAGAAAGTCCTTGAAGATGCCCCACGTTGGGCGCCAAAATTGTAACGAGTCCGTAGCACCTTCAACTTTCTTCAAATGAGCATTCCAATCTTGAGGAAGTAACTATAAATTTATTTACAAGTATTTACACTATTTACAATATGAGCAGGAAACAATTGCTAAACATCCAGCAATTAGGTAGCAAAACAGTACACTGTACTCTCAACAGTAACTCAGCACCACGTATCTAACGTGAACAGTAATTAAGAAATTACAAAAGCAAAAACAACATTCGCCCAAAGCGAATAAAAACGAGCACTCTCAGAAATCAACATCTGAAAAGAACTGACTGACTTGTGTTCAAGGCCAGCTATTTATACACGGAAAGAAATGTCCACAATATTCGAGAAAAACCTGGAATATTTTGTTTCATTCCTAACATTACGTAATCCATTCACAAATTCTAGCGATAAGAAAAAAACCACGCGAAAATGTCTTCACGCTTATTAAAGTTAGGGCAAGTGTAAAAACTACAAAGTGTTACAGGGCCGGTATACTAGTGATAAAGGTGATATCTTCAGATACTTTTGCAACATGACGTCAGATAAAACCAGAACTAATGAAAATGATGCAAGGCAGGAAAAACAACAACTATTTACAAGATTTGTAACAATATTTATAACTCAAATTGCTACTTTGAGTCACACGAGCACTCGCGCCGGGCCGCGCAGGCCCGGAGCGGTTTTTTTCAAGAAATTGAGTTTTAAAGCAGAAAAAATTGTGTTTTGAACAGTAAATTTTAATCACAAAGTCTGCAACCTCTTCATTTCATCTTTATAACTCAAATTGCGAATCATTTTTCAACCTCTTTCTTCGCGTTCTCAATGCAGAATGAGAAACGCGAGCACTCGCGCCGGGCCTATGAGGCCCGAACCGATATTTTTGGGGGGAAAGGGCGTCTGTATATTCCTGAAAAACATGTGGTCAGTAAGAAGGTGACCCTGAACGCAGCTACTGTGGATCTCGTCCATTTCCGGTGAAGGGGTGATTTTTGGCAGCGAATTTAAATAATGACCGGGCCTGAGAGGCCCCGTGCGAGTGCTCGCGGGTTAAAGTAATCAGTGTGAATTTGCCGAAATCGCCGAAAACGGTGTTGAAACGCTACTTTGCTTAGTTTGAGAGCCACATTTGAAATAAAAGTATGCATCAGGGTCGTTGCGAAAACAGTCCTCTGGGAAGTGATTTTATTAATGTCAATTAGTTTAATTATAAACATATTAGTTATTATGTCCACGATTTGTGCTTAAATTTATAGGTAGTCTCCTAACTAATTATGTTCCAATAGTTTCGCAGATATTACGCAACAAAGAGCAAAAACACAGTAACCTGGCACAGTCCCCTGCCTAGTTATACTAGGCGCCGGACTTACCCCCTATCATGATTTATCAGAAAAACACAAACTTCAATTGGCCCTCTTTCAAACCAAAGTAATAGATTCATTTTCTGAGCAATAATATTATAATTATACGAACATTTCAAAAAACCGTGCCCGGACAGATTTTGTGTGAAAAATGACGAGTTTACAGAGATACGCCCATATGCATCAGTATTTAGACGAAAGCAAAATACCGTAAAACAAGCAGCAATTAATTGAGACTGATTTCATGCATATCGTTTGAGTTTTGAATGGGGATAACTAATTCGAAAAATGTAACAAGAAAGACATTTAAGTTTAGAATACTTTATTCTAATATTTCGCAACATCTTTGTTTCAAACATTGTTCTTTTCAGAAGCTACATTTATACCGTTAATGTTATTAAATAGACAAAATAGGATTAAAAATCAACACATACCTATATTTTATCCGTCTCTCTAATGTGATTACAAAAAAAAAAAAAACATCCTAAACTTAATCAGCATTAATCAAGATGTTCCCTTTCTTATGAAGTTAAAGTCTATTGTGTCATGCATATTTCCATCAATTATAACAACCCAACTTTATTAAAATTTCTATTTATTACTATAAGTTATTATTATAAGTTTTCAATAAAAGAAAAACAAATACACAAACTGCCAAGGAAAAAAATGTGTAAAATACATTTTTGCCGAAGGAAATATCTGAAATATTTTTTTCCACCGTATTTTCAAAATCTAAAAGTTCTGATAAAATTTTGGGGGAAAAAATGCTAGTATAATGGAAAGTGCATTCAAACGAAAAATAGTACAAGGCACATTGTTTCCATCCTAACGTGAGAGTGCCGGATTTTAAAAGGGGGTAGACAGGAAATTCAAAAGAATTGTAAAAGGAAAGCTCAGTAGTCTAAGAGCGAAATTCTTTATTAAGTTAGACTGCATTTATATATATATATATATCTGTTAGGTACCGTTACTGTAACGTTTAACATATTACAATTTTACTTCATGAATTCACCTCGTCTTGCGTTGTGACGCCAGTATTTGGTAGTCTGCCATGTTTTAAACAAATAATGTCGAAGATTGTTGTTGTTAAGAAATAAAAGAATAAAGTTCATGACAATAATATAAATCAAACCCACAAAACCTAGCCCAGTAATATTAAAGTCTGTGACATAGTATAAAAAGACATGCTTAGTTGCAGTTTAATATCTAGTAATAAATATAGGCCGTTAAGAAAAACTGCTGCAAGTATTCCGTATTCTATGGTTGTAAAGTGACACACCGTAGTTGCCGGCCGATGGAAAGGTGAATGCCGTATTCACACCCGCAGTACTTTATAGAAACCTTACCTTGAGTTTTGTGTTCAAAATCATGCATGATTAGAATATTTTTGAAAAAAAAACTATATTTTAGTATAAAGTATTTAAAAGTTTTATAAAGTAATTAAATAAAAATTATAGTTATGCAGCTAAAATTATTCATTGAGTTAGAGCTCACTCTATATGCACTGTAAAAAATAGATGTTGTTTTTACAGTATAATACAGCTAATTTTATAGTAACAAACTAAAAATTACTATTTTTACAGTTTATTACAGTGCATTTTACAGTTTTAAACTGGAACCTCTGCTGCCAGTATTATACTGTTGTTTTTACAGTATAATTCAGCTGAATTTTGCGGCAATAAAGTAAAATTGCTAACCTTACAGTAAGAAACTGTAAAATTGCTAGTTTTATAGGTTTTTACAGTGCATTTTACAGTTTTAAATTGGAGCCTCGGCTGCCTGTATTGTACTCTAAAAACAACAGTTCATTTTTTGCAGTGTAAAAACAATAGTTTATTCTTCGCAGTGTGGAGGTTAAGAACATATTGCACCTTTTTTTTTAGCGTAAGTACTTTCTATCAATAAATTTTTATTTAGTGAACAAAATTTTAAAATTCTAATCTGGTATAGTTGAATGCTGCTTCCGATAAGTAGCAGCAAATGCATAATCTTGTCAAGTTTCTGAAAGTTGAAAAATGTTACAGTGAACTCTCACTTATGCGCTGACCCAAGGGACCAACAGAAAAAGGCGCATAAGTGAGAGAGGCGTCTAAGTGAACAAGTCTTTTCAAAGGACTAAAACGCAACATAGGTTCTAATGAGAGAATGAATTAGAATGTTTCTATAGACAAGGGGCATATAACTACTATTTGGCAATTACTGTAATGTAACTGCAATGATAAAGATAAAATAAACATTATAGCGTACCATAAAGGCGAAAGATTAAAGAGGAAAGTGCTTATTTTTTAAAAATATATATATATTTATATATATATATATATATATATTTTTTACATTTTACGGAAAATTCGGCTCATAAGTGAAATATTTATATTTATACCGACGCATAAGCGAATGATACAATCATTATTTTGCTAGGGAATGTGCTGGAACCATTCAAAATCGTCTCATAAGTGAAAAAGGCGCATAAATGAGGCGGTGTATAAGTGAGAGTTCACTGTACGTTATACGCTAAACTTTGCAACGTGGACCTTTGAACATCTAATGGTTTTGAAGACTTTAACTGACCTAAAGACTAGCAACTGAAAACATATTTTGCATTATAAAATTAGTTCCTATACTATCATAGGCGTGATTCTTATATTTACGATATTGAACATTCAAAGCATAGAAACAAATGATGAAAGGATTTATCGTTCGTAAAGATGCAAAATGCTTTTGCTAATGCATCAATTTTTCACTTTAATAATCATTTCTTCCCTTCAATTAGGGGAAGACCGCCTATATTGGACCCCCTAAGAACAGGAGGCCTGTGTCGCTCAATGTGAAGCAAAACAAAAATACAAAATAGGGCATCGAGAGCTAAATTTAATCTGGAACCGCCCTAGGAGCTTATATTTTCTAAAAATATGGAAATTATTTTTTTAAAAATTATCTTACAAAAAGTTGCAAAAGTTCAATTTAGGAATATATATGCCTATATTGAACCATGCGCTTCCTAAATTGGACCGTACCAGGAAATCATAGAATAATTTATATTTGAACTATACATCTTTTTTCCAGGATTTGCAATAGAATTTCTTTTGCTTCGGTCTCATTTAGGCAGTGTTGATACACTCACCGATGGCATTTCATGCATTTAATCATGTTTTGCGTTTCATCTCTATGACAAATATTGCAATAACAACTGTTCTGTGCAGTTTTTTGCTTATTCTTGTGTGATTTTTTCTGTGCTATGCTTCTTTCATACGGTGTTAGGATGATTGCTAAGATATCCTTCCTTTTTGTTCTTTCTATTTTTTAGGTAAATTGATATGTGAGCTTGGCCTTTACAAAATCATAGTTGAAGTTGACGATCATGCTTTGATGAACACTATCCGCTGATTATGCACAGCTTGTACTAATTTAAGTCGTAGCTAGTTCTGTTACATGGTGTGCAACAGTACAACTTACACCGAACATGTAGCCTGCTCACTTTGAGTAGTTTTATCTGGACTACTTACCTCGTACTCTGCTCCAACAAAGTCAATGCCGCTAAACACATGTAATTAACAGGACAAACTCCTGTTCTTTAGAATCAACTCACTGCATTTGCCATAGCCTTGATTGAGGTTTACCCATAAGAGTTACCAAACAGTTCTTCTATTCAATATTGGGTAATGGATCTCATTGGATGTTCTCGCATCCATGTATCAAACGCTCGATTAAAATATGTAGACAAAGGCTGAAAAAAGATAACATCTTGCATGGTGTGCTTAAAGAGAAAGCATTATTGTATCGCTCTCGTTAACCAAGTTTATTACATATGTGCCCTTGGTTTAACGGTTTTGATGAAATATTGTATCAATTGTGTAAATTATCGTTTGTGATCCAACCTTTTTTTGAACAAGCATATTGCTCACCGTGGGGTGCTTTTATGACAAGCACATACATGGAACGTATTATTTTGAAAATATGCATGGGGAGTGAGGGGTGTAGCAATTATGTTGCACTCATGCAGCAAATAGCAAGTGTGTTTCTAACACGCTCACCACACATTAGTGCTCCAAACTTGTGTTTACCTTTATACGTCAATATATTTAGGGCATTTGGACTGTGAAAAGACCGGTTTCATCTACATTGAATGTTTTAGTAGCATATTAATTGTTTCTTTTTAAAATCTTTTCGAACAAATCAAAGAATTTCATTTTTTTTCCTCGGTAAACCAGCACAAATTTTATTTAAATTAATAGCTATGTTTAACAACCTGAAACTGCAACTTAATGGAAAAAGAGAAAAAAAAACCAAATATTTCAAGAATTTTCAGCTTCTACAAAATGTGTTTGATAAAAAAATGAATATCGTGAATAGGGGTTAAAGTATGCTTAAAAACCTTGATGGAAATAACTACGCTATTAAATCAGATGAGTCAATTATTGTTACAATTAATAAAAAGTCTTGCTTAAAATCATATCCTTAAATTGGACCACTGGTCCAATATAGGAAAATTTTTTCGGTCCAATAAAGGAAAACTTGTCATTTTTTATTCTTCAGCTTATTTCTCTGTCAAAAATTATCGCAATCGCGCATGTAAATACATAGATGTGATCCTTATTAAACAAAGATTGTCATGCTATAACAGCAGTTTACCTCAGTTTACAAGTTTTAGTACTATCTTACTAGGTACAAGTCCGCAAAATAAGATTTTACACGTTTCCAACATAAATCATGCCGTAACTCACGCTACGCAGTTCGAAGACTGGTGAAACTTCATACATATTGATTTTATTCCTAAAACTTCATGTGTCTACCGTCAAAGTGTAGTATAGAGCTTTGTACTAGATTTTAAGCCCGAAGTCCAATTTAAGCAGTGGTCCAATATAAGCGGTCTTCCCCTATATTGTTTATATCAATGAAGAGCATCATATATCTAATTATATTATCCCGTGTTATTGATGTTGTATACAGCTGAAATACCGTGAAATGTGGTTATTAGCATTATAATCAAACGAAAAAAGATACGTCAAAGGTACAGGATAATCACTGTAGTTATAAACTTTTATAATTTTATATTGCTAATTGAACGTTAATAAGATGGTTGTGCAGGAGACTTTATCTTTCTTTAGTATACCAAAATTAATGTTGCGGTATAAAATAAAACACTGAAATCGTCTTTGCTCATCATACATTACTTAACATCAATCATCTTTGTTAAATTTAACTTTATTTGAACAACTAAAATTATTTAGTTAACATAGCCACAATATTTTAATGTATCTTCAATTTTGAAAAATGCTGTTATTGTTCAAGTTCATAGTCTTTGGTACTATTTAGAACAGAACATTATAAAATTTAAGTCAACTGTAATACGAAATTAATTTAGAAGCAAACGGTGTAGTTATTTAATACGTTACAGAAAAATGTGGAAAAAAACAAAACATTATTTGGTTAAAAGAAATTTTTTTCTTTGAACTAAAAAAATATAGAAAATTATTTGCTCATCGCATTACTTAACATCAGGGCCATTCCATGAAAAGTGAAACCAATTGGTCAAAAATTCATATTGAAGTTATGTTGCTATGTTATACATCATTTTAAAGCTTAAGATGTATATTTTAAGAATCCTGCATTGGTTTTTTGGTGAGAGTTAGAATAATACTTGTTTTCTTAGTTGGAAGTACGATATTCACGAACTTGTAAAAATCAGAAAAAAGAACACATTTTCAAATGCATATTTCTCATCGAAAAATAAAAACAAAAATAACTACTTGTAGCACAATTTTAACTACTAAGACGATACTATAATAATATGCATTCATTAATTTCTTTTGAATTGATCTAAATGGTGTAATTGAAGTTTGAAAAAAAGAAAATTGATGTTACGTCTGTAACAAAAAAGAAGCAAAAGTTGTCTTTACGTCCTAAAAAATCAAAATTAAAAAAACCCCTTAATGGTCCTTTTGGCAAATTCTTAGAGTAATTGCCCACCATAGTTAAACATATTGCAACTGATTTAGTTTTTAAATTAATGCTGTTACAGACGTAACATTTCGGACATAACAAATGGCTTTATGTTACGTCCGTAGCAAAAGTAAATTTCCAATTAAATAGGTAAATTCAGAGGATGAGCAATACATGTATATAGCATAATATGGTACGAGTACTAAAGTTTCTGGTATTCTGATTTTGAAATTTTTAATTATGTCGGCATGTAATTGAAATTTATTTCTTAAGATTAATAAAATACACATATGGTATAACTGATTATAATTTATACATCAACTGGCATTTTTTTGCTACGTTACATGGAAAGGGAGCTGTGGATGGAGTTGGGGGTATGGTCAGGCACCAGGTGTGGCAGAGAATAAGATCTAGAACAGCATTTGTCAATGACGCGCTTTCCTTTTTTCAGTGTGCAAACTCCATTGCAGAAAAAGTTAAAATTACTTATATGCCCCAGGAAAATGTTTTAAAGCTGACGACAAAATTGGAAGAACGGTGGGCTAACATCGCGAATTTGCCAAAAGCCCGCGAAATGCATTATTTTCGAACAGAATACGAAAATGCCGTTCGAATTTCGAGAACGTCAGACGAAAAAGGACACATTTTTTCATTAAAAAAATTATCACAATTGACCAACTGTCACCAAGAAGGTTACATTTTAGTTTGTTACTAGTATTCTGCTATATCATCCAACATTTTCAAATTTTTAAGTTCTCCTAAGACCAATAATCACTGATTCCAGGGAGGAATTTACTTTTTCCGATTTTTTTATGTAGCAGCCCCATTATGCATTAATTTTAAGAATACAAATAAATAAATTTGTGTGAAGGCCCTTCTAAACTTTTCTTGTATCAATCTTTCTTGGAAATAATTGTCTTAAGATGCATTAATTCATTGTTACATATTGACATATCGGCATATGCTCTCAACTCCCCCAGACTTACCCAAATTTTCTAAAACTGTTACAGTATAACTTAAAATATTCAAATAATGTGTTAATTAATGCTACTGTATTGTTTTAGCACAAAAATCTTTGTTTATTCCTGCTTTAAAATACTGTTTTCTACTTTCAAATCAGAGATGTTACGTCTGTAACACCACTTTGTTTCGTCCGTAACAAGTTTATGAATTTTTTTCACAAATTCGGCAGTCAAAATCCACACAATCTTTATGGTTTTAGAAAGCTTGAAGTCTCTAGAATACGTATTAAAAAAAAAAAGTTCAAAATTTCCGTATAATTCAGAGGAATATTGTAAGTTGTATGACATAGTCGAGTTTTTGCTGTTTTGTGAAATACGTCTGTAACAGGCAGTTTTTAATTTCTGTATTTTTTTGTAGTTAAGCAATCTGCACGCAAATTTAATGTAGCATAAACATCATCAAGTTACACTACAGGAAAAAAAATTGAAGACTTTCATCAGCCCAAACCAGAATTATTAGTGTTCAAAGTTTGCGATTGTTACGTCTGTAACGATGGAATTGCCCATCAGTCATCTTTGTTTAAATTAGCTTTATTTGAACAACCTCAGTCATTCAGTTCACATCCTCACAATATTTTAATTTATCTTCAATTAATAAAACGTTTGTTATTTTTTCAAGTTAATAATCTTAGGAATTATTTAGAATAAAACATTACGAAATTTAAGTCAACTGAAAAAAAAACTTTTTAAAAGCAAATGGCGTTCTTTAATACATTATAGAAAAGTGTGAAACAAATGTGAAACAAAAGAATTGCCACATCTCTTTTACTTGCTCGAAAACTTTAACTCTTAGCAGGCAACAAAGCATAATCTTTTTTTGAAAAAAGATCGCAAGGTAACATTTAGCTCGAAAACACAATTAAAGGAGGCAAAACATGGGGATTTTAATATTGTGAGAAAGTAGAGTTGCTAATGAAGCTTCAAAATAACAAGCGCTGGATATAATATTGCAATTTTTCTTCGTCGCATTATTTTTTTTTTAAAGTTAAGTAAGTGAAAAGAGACATGGTATGCCTTTTTTTCTGCAACCACTTTTAGAGAGTTTTGTACATAAATGCATTTATAAACTTTATTCAAATTTTTAATTAATTAACCTTTGGTTTTTATTCAGTTTATAAATTCAAAGCATTTTAAGCTACTTAAGCAATAGCTAGATCGTTTCTGATATTTTATTACAGAGAATATTTTCTCCAAAATAAAGTATTTCCTAAGTAGTAGTTCAATCAGGTTTTTCACGTAGAACGTTCAGTTTAAAATTGCTACGCTTGGCTGGGCGAGGCATAAACATAGTTAAGCCTGAAATTAAAATGAATTTAAAATTGAAAGACAAAATTGTGCATTGTATCCTAGAACAAAACTTCATAAGAGTAACTGTGCACGAAAGCGTTGACATTATTACCATCTACTGTAGAACAGCATTATGTGTTTTTTTTTTTTTTTTTTTTTTTTAGCCTTAGCGTGTTTTTATTTACCCCAGAGAGTAAGAGGCAAATGAATACAGTGTTTTTCTCCCCTATAAGATTGATGTTTATTAAATCTGTATCGTAGCTTTTGCCATGATATTAGCTTATACTTTTAAAAAGTTCTACAGCCATGATATTCAAACTGTATCCTGATGGTCGTATGCGTCTAATGTAACCAAAAATCATTTGTAGGGGGAAAATCTTTTGTAAAATTCTTTGCGCGATGAATTAATGTAAATACAGGAGTCCGTTTGATAAAAATCTAATATTTGTGTTCATCATCAATTTTAAAAATCATCATTTTCATACTTTCGTTTTCTCTCTACTTTGCTTGTAATATGTACTTCACAACACCTGAAGCAACAATGTTTACCTGAACAGGAGGAGAAAGAAGGCCTTGTTGATCACAGAGGGACTTAGGTATTTTAGTAAGATCCTATCCATTTGAGCATAAATGAATTAGTGGAAGAAAGTAAAAAGCTAAAATAGTTTATGCCTTAGCCAATATTCTAACGTTGTCCTCGGCACAACTATGCCCCCTATATAAGGCGAGCTGACTTATCCGACATTTTGGTTCCAAAAAGACACGTGTGGTTCCACTGGTATGTGTACAACAACCGCGTTGAAGAAAACTAGTGCTATATATATAAGCTTCAGATGGCTGACCTAATTGAAGTTTAACTGTTCTAACTAATAAAATGAGTATATTTTATTCATTTAAATTGTAGACGAGCAACAAGGATGAAAATGGGTTTCTTTACCGAAAATATTTCCTCAGAGCTAGTATTTAATTTGAGAATTCAGTTATCTTACTAGATTTACTCAATGCGGCGTATTTTAACGACATAACTATACCATTGATTAAACTAACGAATTTCCAAACACTTAAAACCAGGTTGGATCCAAAGCCGTCTTGGAACCAAAATGTCGGATAAGTCGGCCTGTCCTCTTTAGGGGTTCTAGGCACAACAGCCTCTAAACTCTCAGATTACGCTTCTGTGATGCTTCTGCTTAGTCTGGGGCTAATAAGCTAACTCATCCAATGCCAACATTTATACTGTAAAAACAACGTCTGTTTTTTTACAATGTATTCGTACATGCAAAAAAGTAACATGTATTTATTTTCTGAAAATTAAAAAATATTCCCTAGAATAAAAAAGGAAGGAATCCACTCATCCGAAAAAATTTTAACATACTTATGGGTACTACTCTGGAAATAAGGTAGTAGTAGTTATTTATCTTTTCAAATAGCGACGTTTTAAACTTTCATATATTTTTTTAAATATTGATAGAATCGCTAATATTATTAAAGCTTTTGTATCTCAAATATTGATATTTAACATACAGTTTATTATTTAAACAAACTGAAGCCTAAAATAAATTTATTAAAAAAACTATGTTGATTTAAAATTGCTGATTAGAGAGAGAAAGAGGTATTCTTGTTCTATAAAGTCGTTATTGCAAATATTAAAACAATATTGTTTAATTCAGTTATAATACTCCCTTCTTTTCCAAGAAATTTGATTGCAAGTTAACTTCTCAACTCTTAAGGCATTTAAACATATGGTAGTACATATTCAGGTGAAAACAGCTGTTTTATTTATATACGTATATTTGCGTACTCTTTTGCTTATTTTATTATTAAACATTTTTATATCAGCGACAATTCTAAATAAGTAATTTTTGGAGATAAATGAATGCTTGTTTGAGAAAATCCTTACAATTTCGAGGAAACATGGGCAGCTTTATTAACTCGTAAGAAAAAAATGCCTCTTTCTAAACGCATGTTGAATTTGAAAATTTACTCTACGTCAGGGTTTTAAATAAATTTTGCATTCTCACTTCTTTAGGAAATTCTTAAATAAATGAGAGAGTAAATCTGTATAGTCAGATTTAATGTTGTGGTAGATCATTTGTTTTGTTAAATATTCAAATGTGAGCAATTTACTTTTGTTTTCATTCCTAAAAACTATACGCACCAGGTACTGCAAAAGCAAATAACACTTTTGAATATTTCAACATTTCTGTAAACAGCATTCATAATATATGCAAGAAATCACATTGTGGTAGTAAAAGAAACAAGCATAAAAGGAGAAAACAGCGTTAGAAAGCGCCGAATCAGTAGAATTGAAATAGTTGATGTTAAGGAAATACTAGAATAAAATATCTCGTTAAAAATAGATATTTTTCTTTTTTTTCTGTTTCATTTCCGCAGTTAATATTAAGCGAGATATATATATATATATATATATATATATCTATATATATATATATATATATATATATATATATATATATATATATATATATATATATATATATATATATATATATATATATATATATATATATATATATATATATATATATATATGTATGTATATGTATATGTGTGTGTGTGTGTGCGCGTGTGTGTGTGCGCGCGTGTGTGTGTGTGTGTGTGTGTGTGTGTGTGTAAGTAATCGATAATAGGTCGAATTGCATAAGCTTTCAAAACATAAATGAAAAAAATATAGTATTTTGTCTTCTAGTCAAATTGCATTTTTCCAAAAAAACATCACTGATAAGCATCGATACAAGAATTATGTACAATCCTGGTAAAGAAACAATATCGAATTCTCGACTAGCAGAAATTAATTAATATTCAGATTTAGAAATTTAATCTGCATTTTGAGAAGGTTTCAGCAGTAAAGCTAATTTTTACTTTTGCTTGATTTTAGTAGAATTTGTTAACTGATTAGAGGATACATTTTAGTTTTATTCTCGAATCATCTCATTGATCGATATTCCGGTAAGTTCCCGTAACATTTGTTTTTAATTATATCTCTGAATTGCAAAACAAAAATCATTCCTCTTACTTTCATTTACAAAATTGTTAGTTCAAAGTTACGAAAGCGGTATCTAAAAGTTATCCTATATAAAAGAAGTGTTGAAAATGGACTTGATAATTAAATAGGAATATCAGAGAAATATTTTTTTAAAGATCGTTTCGCTCGTTACACAAGTAACGAAATAAGAGTTATTGATAATGAGAGTATTAAACATCATTAAAGTACGTGCGATTATAAAATCTAAGTTATGGCAAAATAATTGGTGTCCATGGTGAAAAAAGTAATGGTTTGTCGACATTCTTAAATGATCAGTATTATATCATGTTCCTTTAAATAGTGTTACTTTACAGATTGAAAAATATTCAGACATAAATACTTATAAGTTAAAAAAATAACTTTAACTCTTTGACATAATAATGATGATAGCACTTGGTATGATGCGTTGTATTTGAGCCCTAACAGCAAAAAAATAATGCATTTGACGTTTTCATGACAGTAGAAAGGAAATACTAATTTGGCAGAAATTAGGATTAACTAGAATCAAGGGATCTAGAGTTTTACACATGGGCAATTCCACGGTAACTTTCGTTACATTTTGACCAACGCTTAGGCATTTAGCACCTCAGTACAGACAAATATTGTTATACAAACCTTGAATAAAAGCATTCTATGAAAATGACAGTCAAAAGCAAAAATAAAATGCAAAAATATTCGATGCATTAAAATTTTACAAAGTTTAGCAGTCAAAAATAAGGCAGTAACTTACGTTAGGGTGAAGTGGGGTAATTGCGTACTTGGGGCAAATGTGTACTCATTTGAAAAAAGGAGGAAAAACTGAAGCTAGCTGCTATCTAGTGGAGCCATTTGGAAGCCTGTAGTTTAGTGATCACTTCTCAGATGGCTGCACCTATGTCCAGATAATAAGGCTTTATCAATCTGCCTCCATTTCGTCAGGTGTTTTTTTGTTATGAATCATATTTCGTGGACTTTTGTTTACAGAGCTGCAGGATCACCATTTTCAGCTAGATTTGATCAGTTCTTGGATAAATCACTTAAAGGTAAGTTGCTTTCTTCATTAATGGCTGCAGATTAGTTAAATTAATGTTTACCTGTACATAATGTTGGGGTATACATTTACCCCGGTTTGTTTTCAGTCACGGGGTAGATGTGTACTTTTTCCTGGGGCAAATGTGTACTACAGTAAACATTTATCCCAAGCAAAATTTACATAGAATACACATTCACCCACTTCTTATTAGACTTTTACAATCTTATTAGGGCTTATATTTTTGTTCCCAAATGTTTGATTGACCTCCTCACAATAAATTAATTGATTCTGTTTGTTTTCAGGAAGAAGATGTCTCGAAAACACTTTCGTTTACCCTCACTCTGAAAATATTAGCGAAATCAATGGCAATGCTATTGTCACCAAGCTTCCAGAGCCATCTGTGGGAAGAAGAGGTGTTTTGATATTCCCAGTTAAATTTTCCTCCTACAACATGGGTTAGCAGAGTTGCTGGAGGTCTCACTCAAATTTTCTGTTCTCATTTTGGCCAGGACTTGCCACTATAATTCCTTTTTTTTTTACCTTCCAAGATACAAATTTTGGCATGTTCTTTTCAATTTTTCTATTAAAGACGTTTTTTACCTTTTACTCCTATGCTTTGTACTTTGTTTTCACCTTTGTAAACTGTGCCAATTAAGAGAGGACAGAAGGTGGGCAACAAAAAAAGTGCATAGCTTCCACTGGAATATTCGGAAATAAAAAAATCATACACAAAATTTTTTGTCCTTAACTGCTTTTTTCTACTTATTTGGCCCAACAGCAAAACAACTGAATTGTATAGGATTTTCATGCGACGTACACATTTGCCCCAACTTGTGGGGCAAATGTGTATTTCGGAGGTGGTTTTAAAAACACAGCAATACAACCATGAAAAAAAATAGTTTTTTTAAATTCTTTAGGTGCTTTGTAATCTAGAGAAACGCCGCTAAAAGATGATGTAAAAAAAAATAACTCTGAATAACCCCCTCCCCACCAGAGACTGAAGAAGTTGAATTTCGTCAAAACAGGTACACAATTACCCCACTTCACCCTACACAAAAAGGGAATGGCATAATATGAAAATTGGTTCTAAGGCAAATTTCTGCTAATTTGCAGCTGTTTTCTTGTTTGAAGCATAATTTATCAGTTCTTTATAATGCTTAGGAATTTTTTTTCATAAATTTAAAAATTTATTTCAAAAATTGAGAATTATGGGAATTTTTGATTGGGTAACTTACGTTACAAAATTTACTTACAACCAAGTCTTTATTGCAAAAATTAATGAATGAAAATTACAGCTTAGTTTAGATCAAAATATTGAAAATTAACAATTATGAATTGAATTTATAGAACTTTAATACCAAATTCAATGACCAATCAAAAATATTACATAGCATAATACTTTTATGCAAACTAGTCACTGTTATTAACAAGTTCAGGTAGGTTCAATTTTTCAAATCACGTTTTCTTTCTCATAATAAATTTCATCTGTCATTTCTGGGCATTATAATAGGTTCCAACAGCAGCCATTACTTTTACTTTAAACTCGTTTTCTTTAATAATCGTCACAACTCAAGGATACAATGTATTTTCGTTTTTCATTACACACCATTCACCGGCTTTTATCTCTGTTTTTTCTTCTTGTTTCTTGAAATACTTAACTAAACGAAACCCCACATTTTGTCCATTTCTAGTTCTGAAATGTTGATTGTCAATGTCCGGATCTTCAGAAACTAGTTTTGATAAATTTTGCTTTTCAAACATATTTCAATACCATCAAGAGTGACTTTTATTTATAAATCTGTAATATCCACATGACTTTTTACATAGCCCTTTTACAGCGCATCTTTCTACAGAGTTCAGTGGCATTTTAATGCAGAATAAAATATATTTTACCTGTAAGAGATAAAATAATTTTATATTTGTTTTTTTTTCCAAAACATATTTCAAAATTTTAAATCATAATAGAAGTCATTTTTGAATATTTTATAGTAAATTACCTCTCAATTATTCAGAATGCAGTGATATTGTTTAGAGATAATTAATATCATAAAAGCCAAAAAGAAACATGTAATTTATAATAGAGGTGTATTGTAATCATATTAACAAATAGAGACATTTTAAGAAATATGATTAATGTAAATTAAGTAAATACAGTACATTTAAAAGAATTCTTGAATAAATTACTCCTACTAACCACATAGGTTTATTTCACAATTTACTTTATTTATAACTAGTTGATGTGCCCGACGTCGCACGGGTTTAAATGCAACATGCCAAATCCAAGAAAATAAATATATGACTTTCAACTAAGCCCAGTAGAATCGTATTTCTTAATGCTATTTTTTGTGATCATGCAGTAGATTAACTGGGTGTGAAGAATAACGTGAAATCAAACTTAAATGCGTTACTTATTTTATCCGTGTGGTTTTCCAAAAAATCATTTTCTATTTTCTAATTGTTGCCAATATCAATTCTCTCTTTATTTAACCCGGTATCGATTACTGGCATAGATGAATATAAAAATCCTAAGAAAGCAATAAATTTCATATTTACTCCAGAGAAGCCTTGGTTCAAAATTTTCATCATGATTACTATTAATATTGTTGTTGCCAGGCAACAAAAATTTGCAACAATGGACTGAAAATTTAATCATTTAATGGGGAAACTATATGAAATTTACTATTTTCCATAATAACTTTTTTAAACTAAGCTTTTTAGAAATAAATCATAGCTTATCCTGCTCCCTGTTACTGTAGCTATCTACCGTGAAAAAATGGTCAAAATCGGTCCAGTAGTTTGGAAGATTACCCCGGACATACGTACAAAAAGTTAGTCTTTTATGTATATAGATCACAAGTACTTAAGTTCTACTTAGGTAACTTACATTACCTAAATATGTCGGTAACTTATGTTACACGTTTTGGTTGTAGCACAAAAAAATAAATAAACAATATTTTTAAAAAAACTTTAACTATTTGCTTAACACTCATTTATAAGATAGAAGATATAGAATTGTTAACATTGCACTGCCCTTTCTTTATGCACAACATGAACTTTAACATGTTTTTAGTAACTTACGTTACATAGAACTGTGTATTTTTGAAGTTTACATAATTCACTTTATTTAAGTGAAAACATTCGTTTTAGCTATTCACAATGTTGAATTAAAGTGTAATAACCAATATTCTTCCTTTAAAACAGCTATCTAAAGAAAAAAATTGAAATTTACCAACGTTCAAAGATTGATCATTTGCTTTACCAAAAGTTAAATATTCCATTTCAACTTCAAAGTGCTGCCAAAACTAAAAATACTACATTCTTGACAAAAAATTAGTATAAGTAATAAACTTCTAATATTTTAAAACCAAAAAATATGCAAAACAGGCGCATTGCTGTAATTTGATTTTTCCAACGCTTTTCCACGCATGCATGGAATTGCCCACATGGTTAATTAGGGGCTAGAACTGGATATTCTGATACACAGAACTTACAGCTACGGTTATAGTGAGATTATTTTTAAACTTTCATAATATTACACCTACCCTTTCATTGCGCAAATTGGTCAGCGCATAGAATAAATTGAAATATCACTGTAACTATTATATCGAGCTGTAAGAAGTATTCTCGTAGTTGATTTCTCAACGTGCTCCTGAACTACATGCGGTTTCACGTAACTGAAAATATGACGTTTTGAAAGGCTTTGCCAATTTAAATGATTAGTTTGTTTTATTTCTTTTTCAAGCACAATAGGTTATAGTCCGAGAGCCAGGTGAAAATTTGGTTAATTATTTCCTCTCGATAGATAATTGGCCATACGCATCAGACAACAGTATCATAAAGCCCTATGACCGTCAGCTGCGGCACAGTGGGGGGGATGAGTAGTTGGAACCTCCCAAGCTTGAAGAAAAAAAAAAAAATTCAGTCATTTCCTCTCGCCTAAAAATTTACCAGATGATAGCTTATATGTAACTATTGATAAATATATACGTCAGCTGGCTGTATCTCGGTGGAAAAATTGTCAGCTGATACTTTGAAGGTCGTTGCGTAGAAGTTAGCTAGAAGCATTTACTGACTGAAGCATTTACTGTTCGACAAAAAAAAAACCTTGAAAACGCTTCTGGTATTTTGAAGGCTGATTCTTATGTCAAATGACCCCCTGAATCCGAATATGACCCCCGTTTTCCCCCATCACGTCCCAATTTTTTTTAAAACGCCCCCCCCCCTTTTTTTTTCATTTTTCCTTAGTTTCAGGGCTATTATTTTTTTTTTGGAGGGGAAAGGAGCCTTATATTCACCAATAAATTTTTTTGAAGGTCAAGAGAGACTCAAAATTTAAAATCATGAGCACCGAGAAAAAATCGGGGAACTTAGGGGGGGGGGGCGTGGCCCCCCAAAATATTTGAAAAATCAAAAAAAACGATCTTTTTATTCTATTTTCTTTAAAAAGACCTTTAAAACATTTTTTTCGGTGCAGAACCGGAGTATAGGATCCGTTCCTATGGCTCCTGGGTCAGAAAAAATTTTCACGCTGTAAAATTTAAAAAAAAAAATAAAATAATGCTTTAAAAATCGCACTTTGCACTCGAGTTTTAAAGCAGGTCTTCGGCCAAAAAAAAAAAAAAAAAACAAAATTGTGGCTGATTCTTATGTCAAATGACCACCTATTTCCAAATATGACCTCAGTTCCCCCCTCCACCCCCTCTTTCCAGAGAGTTCCCCCCCCCCAATTCAAAGTCATTTTACTAATTCGGAGGGGAAAAGTACATTACGTAACCCGTTAACATAATTCTAAAAGGTAACAGAGGTTCAAAGTTCAAAATCATGTACATGTGTACCAAAAATATAAACTAGGGCGGTATACCCCCCCCCCCAAAAAAAAAAAATCTTCTTTTCTTGTTTTTCTATGAGACGTTTTTAAACCTTTTTTTTTTTTTTGTGAAAAATCAGAGTATTGAATTTTCTTTTCTTTTTTTTTGGGGGGGGTGGGGGAGGTATACCGCCCTAGTTTATATTTTTGGTACACATGTACATGATTTTGAACTTTGAACCTCTGTTGCCTTTTAGAATTATGTTAACCGGTTACGTAATGTACTTTTCCCCTCCGAATTAGTAAAATGACTCTGAATTGGGGGGGGGGGGACTCTCTGGAAAGAGGGGGTGGAGGGGGGAAACTGAGGTCATATTTGGAAATAGGGGGTCATTTGACATAAGAATCAGCCACAATTTTGTTTTTTTTGGCTGAAGACCTCCTTTAAAACTCGAGTGCAAAGTGCGATTTTTAAAGCATTATTATTATTTTTTTTAATTTTACAGCGTGAAAATTTTTTCTGACCCTGGAGCCATAGGAGCGGATCCTATACTCTGGTTCTGCACCGAAAAAAATGTTTTAAAGGTCTTTTTAAAGAAACCAGAATAAAAAGATCGTTTTTGGTGATTTTTCAAATATTTTGGGTGGCCACGCCCCCCCCCCCCCCCCAAGTTCCCCGATTTTTTCTCGGTGCTCATGATTTTAAACTTTGAGTCTCTCTTGACATCCAATAAAATTTATTGGTGAATATAAGGCTCCTTTCCCCTCCAAAAAAAAAAATAATAGCCCTGAAACTAAGGAAAAATGAAAAAAAAGGGGTGGGGCGTTTTAAAAAAAATTGGGACGTGATGGGGGAAAACGGGGGTCATATTCGGATTCAGGGGGTCATTTTACATAAGAATCAGCCTTCAAAATACCAGAAGCATTTTCAAGGTTTTTTTTTTGTCGAACAGTAAATGCTTCAGTCAGTAAATGCTTCTAGCTAACTTCTACGCAACGACCTTCAAAGTATCAGCTGACAATTTTTCCACCGAGATACAGCCAGCTGACGTATATATTTATCAATAGTTACATATAAGCTATCATCTGGTAAATATTTAGGCGAGAGGAAATGACTGAATTTTTTTTTTTTCTTCAAGCGTGGGAGGTTCCAACTGCTTATCCCCCCCACCGAGCCTCAGCTGACATTCACGAGGCTTCATAGTTCGATTTTCTGCTGCGTTTTACTAATTACACTGGTCGACAGTGGTTCACTAACAACAACCAAATTATTATTTTTATTACGTATTCATATAGTTATTTAAATACCTGCAAGTAAAAAAGTCCCACCACGTCTCAATTTTCCGTAATAAAAAAAATAATTTTTTACTATTTTTTATGATTTTCACACCAAAAGCCTATTTTTGGAGGGAAAAGGAGCAAAATATTGAATCCAACTCCGAAATCATGACCACCGATAACAAAAAGGGGGGACGAGGGGAGTGTATCCCCTCAAAATATGCAAAAAATCATGAAAAAGTATCTTTTTATTCTGGTTTCTTTAATATGACGTTTTAAATTTTTTTTCTGGTGTAAAATCAGAGTATAAGACCCCCTTCTATTATTCCTATGCCCAAAAAAATTTTCGCGCTGTAAAATAAAATTAAAAAAAAAAAAAAAGAAAAAAAAAGATCTTAAGACTGACACACGCTTCATCAGTATCACGCAGTATCAGAGGGGGCGGGGGGGGGGAGGCTTTCGGCAAAAAGTGGAGAGTGATGGAGAGGAAAGGGGCTATATTTGGATTTTGGAGATAATTTTACATAAGAACCAGAAAGAATACGCAACCATTCTGAAGACCTGCGATGTGTCTCGTATTTAGCGTGCGACAGTCATAAAATCGGTTTTTAATTTTTTTTTATTTTTTACAGCGCGAAAATTTTTTCGGACGTAGGAATCATAGGAGGGGGTCCTATCCTCTGATTTTACATCGAATTTTTTTTTTAAAACGTCATTTAAAAAGAATAAGAATTAAAAGATCATTTTTGTTGATTTTTTGCTCATTTTTAGGGGGTACACCCCCCTAAGAACCCCTTCTTTGCTATTAGTGGTCATGATTTTAAACTTTAAGTCTCTCTTGAAACTTCAAAAAAAGTTTGGAGTTAATATTACGATTCTTTCGTCTTGAAAAATGGTGTGTTTTATCTGTTTTTTCAGTTATGTTCAGTACTTTTTAGAAATTCATAACAAAAAAACTGTACGTGCTGCAGCTTTTTTACTATTATTTTTGAATTCTACACTGCAAAATTAGTTAAAAACAGTTAATTTCATCTTTGTTAGGGAAAAAAAGTGAAAATTTGTCGACTAGTGTTATCACTTGAGAGGAACTTGGTCATATATATCTGTTACTGGCTCTCGGACTATTACGTAATGCACACTGTTTCGAAGTTAAAAAAAATACCTTCCTTGAACATAAATGGAAATCTAGATACAAAATAATTTATTTCTTTACATTTTCTCTTCTTTTTCAATCCAATATCTTTCATGTGAATCATAGATACAATGCAAGCGAACAACAAAAGTTCTTCTAGGAACAGCAAGAAACCATTTTTGGCAGATGACCAATTTTGGTAACCCTGATGAAAGACTTGGGGTAAGGTTTCTTCTTCTCTTGGCTGATGCAGAAATAAATACATATATTTCATTCTTTTTGGGGATAAGCAAATAAGCACTATGTGTTTTCGTTACGCACGTTGCATTATGACACAGCATTTGTAAACTTATCATCGGAAGATTTTATAGAACTTAATATTCTAATTTGCATCATAGTGCTATCCGTCGGGAAAAAAATAGCTTTTTCCTCCATTATTTTGTACCTTACACTAATAAGTACAAATGTATTTTGTTTAAAAAGTTTATAAGGGAAAATTAAACAATATATTTTTAGTTTTCCAATTTTTAAAAATACATGCTACGTATTTTTCAATTACAAATGTCATTAATGTCATTATATTTTTCTCAAAATAAATACATCAGTCAAAGAAATTTTGTACTGTAGGGCATCATTATCTCAAAAGCAAAATTTTAAATGCACCTTGAAAGCTTTTAGCTCACGATTTTCGAAGAAAATAATTTTAGCATTTTACATGAAATAAGAAAAAGTGTGCTTTTTCCGATCGCTTTCAAAGCGTATATACATTTTCTTGCCATTCTGAAAGGGCTTACTCGAGACTGGAGGAATTATTTGGTAGTTGAGTAATTGGAAATGGCTGCTTACGCAGTCATCTTTTTATGCTCATATTTTAAAGTTATGTACACGGTTCCGCACTCTAAAAAGTTTTTACGAATTTATCTAAGTAACAATTTATCTTTAATGTGTCTTATAATAGCTGGACCATTACATTTGGCAGAGACATTTGGAATAGTTTTGTCTACAGGTTGTGCTCTATAAGTACACATAATAAAAGTTAGGACGTTTTGTAGGTAGTAACAATAAAGATGTGTGCAATACACCACCAGCTCGTTTATTAAATCCATGGACAGCAGTTTCGTGCTTATTATGCACTCATCAGCATAGAGTAAGAATTAGAAGTGTCTTAATAATATCTAGGAAAGTAAAAAATTCCTGATTTTAAAGAAAATAAGTGAATTTCAAGCAATAAATTGTGTGTGACTATTGAGCCGATATGACATTGTACTGTTTATCTTTATTTTTGTTATCTCTGAATATATAAACCTTTAGTTTTCAATATAATTCTTATGTCAAATTTTTGCTATAGATACGAACAAAAGAAAAATTCCTAGATTATTTTATTTGTTTTTTTGAAATCAAACTTACTGGCAACACTTCTTGAATTGTCCCGTTTCGTCATCACAGGGAATGACAAAGCTAACTTTTCTGAAACGCATCTAATATGACAGATTTCATTCCTGCTCTCATTTGCTTTTAATTATGAACTAATTTAATGTGTAAAATTACAGTATTATTAACACGTTAAATGCTCAAGTTTTAATTTTGTACTAAAACTTACTATTGAGTCGTTCCATACCAACTCACCTAGAGGGGGTCGCATGACCGACTCGGATTTTTTTTTAAATTTGGCACACAGGTTAATTATGTAGAAATATGGAATGGTCCAAATGTTTAGGTTCCTGCTCCATTTATTTTCTAAGATACAGGCCCTCAAAGTTAGTCCGCCCACTCAAAATATTAAGAAACTGATGTTACTTAATTATTTTTTCTAAACACCTGTACTTATGCAATATAAAAGTATTAGGTATCTGTGATATTCATCACATGAGACTGATTTTCCCACTGCGTCCCCCACCCTTTTCCCACGATAACGGGCACCCAGGAATGCAGCATCTGCAAAAACGCAGATATCTTCTAGGGATTTCTGTCTACATAGCACCAACGGACAGTCAAAAAAAAAAAATGCAGCTAACCGCATTTTGGCAGATGCAATTGGGGCTCGGGATGTTGCATCCGTTTGACGACTCGCGAGCTACTCACTCTGACCAATGAGAGAGCTGAGTGTCAAGGGCGACGAAAAAGTTCGGCTCGTGCAGTTCTCTCGCACTTGCTTTACAACTCTTTGTGACGTTGGACCTCTGCCGGACGAGGCATGGCTTGGAGGGGAATAGCTCCCGTGGATCGACCGGAGCTAAGATGTCACTTTTTCCGCCAGTTTTTCGGTAATGTAAACAAAAAATTTCTTTGATGAATCCTTTCTTGAATTGCAGGAACACCGTCCCACAGTGACTGGAGCCCTGTTCACAGTTTGTTTATGCTTTTCGGGTTTGGGTTCCCTTTCAAAGAGAGGAAAGGAGAATCGGGAGCTTATTTGCGCTTCGCATTTTGTGCGGCTTATCATGAGAGGGGCGTTGAGCCCTTCTCCGCCTTCACAGGTTGGTGCCGTGTAAATTTACCCCCACCACAGTTTGGTGTCGGGACCAGGATTGTTTTTCCCCCACCACAATTTGGTGCCGTGACCAGGATTTCTCCCCCCCCCCCTTACCCACCCTACTCTATTTTGACTTGTTTTCTGAAATGAAAACTTTTGCTTTTTATGTAATTCCTCATTATGCGGGTGAATTGCATTTCATGCAATTTACTCGCATTTCATTTCATTCTCATGCACCACAGAACTGGTGGGGAAAAAAACCATCCTGGTCTCGTAACCAAACTGTGGTGGGGGTAAATTTACGCGGCACCAACCTGTGAAAGCGGAGAATGACTCAACGCCCTTCTCATAAGCCGTACAAAATGCGAAGCGTAAATAATACCTACTGGACCTACTCGAGGGTTGAAAGGAAAGCATAATTTGCAGGTGGAAGGTATAATTTTTGTCTTCTCTCAGCAGGAGTTGTTGATATATGAAAGGAAATATAATCATTTAGTGAAAACAAACAAACTCCTTCTTGAGAAAACACAGTTGCAGTTTATTCTTGCTAAGACAGGCACACACAATAAAAAATAATCAATATCAGATGAAAGACATCAGACAAATAACTCAGTCTTGCATTACTGAGACATCGAAGGGAGGATGTACCTCTATAAGACCACAGTTAACATTCGTTCACTAAGAATTCAAATTCTGCATTAACGAAAGACATTCTTATAAAACACTTTCCAACACTAGAAGAATTTTACACGTTCTTCAAATCAAACAGCACTCAGAGTGCTATGTCTCTCACAAAAACACTTTCCAGAGCTACTCAAGGGCAGTACCATAGTACATGAAATGGGGGTTTCTGATATATGCAAATACAATAGAATTTAAACATTTCAAATATGAATGGGATGCGAGCCTGCCATGACTTATTCTAGGATTACCCCTATCTCTAACTTTGCAAGTCATAGAGAAGACACGAGGAAGAAAAAGGTTACTTTCTTTCATGACTCGCTTCATATCTCTTAGGGGGCCGGCGGCTGGAAAAAGTGACATCTTAGCTCCGGTCGATCCACACGGCACCAACCTGTGAAGGCGGAGAAGGGCTCAACGCCCCTCTCATGATAAGCCGCACAAAATGCGAAGCGCAAATAAGCTCCCGATTCTCCTTTCCTCTCTTTGAAAGGGAACCCAAACCCGAAAAGCATAAACAAACTGTGAACAGGGCTCCAGTCACTGTGGGACGGTATTTCTGCAATTCAAGAAAGGATTCATCAAAGAAATTTTTTGTTTACATTACCGAAAAACTGGCGGAAAAAGTGACATCTTAGCTCCGGTCGATCCACGGGAGCTATTCCCCTCCAAGCCATGCCTCTTCCAGCAGAGGTCCAATGTCACCAAGAGTTGTAAAGCAAGTGCGACAGAACTGCACTTTCACGAGCCGAACTTTCTCGTCGTCCTTGACACTCCGCTCTCTCATTGGTCAGAGCGAGGGGCTCGCGAGTCGTCAAACGGATGCAACATCCCGAGCCCCAATCGCACCTGCCAAAATGCGGTTAGTTGCATTTTTTTGACTGTCCGTTGGTGCTATGTAGACAGAAATCTCTCGAACATATCTGCGTTTTTGCAGATGCTGCATTCCTGGAACATTTATAATAAACTTTGCTGAGGTACAGAGCTCTTTGAAATTGCCACCACAAAAAATTGATTTTGCCGAACTTGCTAAAATTCAGGAATTTATTACAAAAAAAGGAAGACATAACCAAAGGTTTACACACTTTCTGGTAGTGTACAGATGTTTACTGTAAATATTTGCACAATGCATAACTTGGGTTTCTCACTCCTTCTTGGAAATATTTAAGCTTAACGACAAGTTATTAGGTAAAAACTTGCGAATTGGGCCATCTTGGCAGCCATTTTTGTCATAAAGGGGGTTTCTCATAAAGTATAAACTTTATTTTTTTTATAAATAAGCTACTGATATGTTAGCTATTCACAGGAAAAGAGTTTATTTTGGTTATTTCTTGCATTAAGAGATATCCTGCTGACAGTATATGCAATTATGCATGTTTCTCGCGACGATCATAGGCATATGTTCCTCCTCTTATAGACTTAAAATTAATTAAACCAAAAAATAATGATATATTTATTAACCCGGGAGAACGCGCGTCTCCGAGGCAAACGTTAGGACGCGTGGGGTCATAAAATGACCCCAAACCTTTGAATTAACCCAAAATTCCTTCCTACGCAGTTGAAAACTTTTATATTTTAATTTTTCCTTCTTAAAACCATATCTCAGTACAATTACAGACATTGAAACCTATCATTTAGACAAAAATATGCTACGCAAACTAACTTTCTTCCGCAATTCTGTTTAAAGGTATGGAATGCATATTTTTTACACAAAGCTCATAGAAATTTTGTGGGTTATTACATTTTATATAATTTACAATATTTATAACAACTATCATTCCAGAATTGATGTTTTTAAAGACAACTGGTAGATTTCTATTTAAAATGTTTCAACTAGAGATGGAACGAAGCTTCGGCTGAGCCGAAGCAAGAGTTGTGATTCGGCTGCTTCGGCCTGAAATTTATGCAGCAAATTTTCTGTTACAATTATTATCATAAAATATACTTTTTTTAACTCAAAATTGTTCCTCATGATAAAGCATAATAGAAATTTATATTCAATTAAAAATATGTGCGTATTGAACATTTGAAGCAAGAATGCATTCAATAATTAATAAAATATTTATTAACAATATGTTCGTTTAAATATTACGTTTCGTTATATTCGTTCAAAAGAACTTTAGTTTTAAAATAAAAGCTATATAGATATACTGCATTGAGTACTTTTCAATGATTTCTAGCTTTGAAACTTTGAACAATGGTAATGGTTCTTATGTGTACAAGGGCAGATGTGCAACTATTATGCATCCTGAATTACTTTCTTTTAAAATTTTATATTTTTTGAAATTTATAGGTACACAATTTCAGTTTTTTCTAAGAGATGCATTAATCTATCAACATATATAAACTTATTTTTTATTTCATTGATCAAGATTCTAAACAACAAAATCAGGATATAGTAAAACAAGTAAGTAATTGTTAATACATAACTTAAAGCTACATCTTATTTATTTATTTTTGTATAAATCAAAATATGAGGAAGGGTAGATGATGGGGTAGAATATGAGTCCATTAGTAGCACACATCCACCCAAGATCCGCATTTTAAGTATTTATAATTAAAAAAGAATAAATTCTGATTAGTTGATTACCTTTAAAAAAGATTCGTCATTTATACTTGAATTAATAGAATAATACCTGCTCATTTGTCACACAACTTAGAATTATGATGTAAAAAAAAACCAATGTCTCAGCATTTTTAGGCAGAATCCTGCTTCTTTTCTTCTCGTACACATTACCAGCTTCGGAAAATGATCTTTCACTATATACACTGCTACCTGGAGCAGATAAGTAGCGTTTGGCCAATTCTGATAATCCTGGAAAAATTGTCTTATTTTCCATCCACCAATTCAGTGGGCAATTTTTCCTATTTAAGAGTGGCTTGTTCATGTACAGTTCTAGCTCTTTTTCTTTAGGCAACGAAAGTTCCATTACTTGTGATTCATTGCTTGTGATTTCCAAAACTCAACCTTGGAATGAATAGTTTCTTTGAACTTGTGACATTATTAAATAATCCTCTCAAAATAAATACCAAATAAAAGACAAGTAAAAAAGAATGCATAATACTATTTTTTTAAATTCACCAAAAAACTGAAGCATTTTGCATTAAGAATATTAAGATATTTATAATATATAACACAACGTAAATAGTAGTAGATTGGGTAGTTCTATGGGATAATACATGATCATATCAGTTGTTTCATTATAAAACATCAACTGAACTGCAGACTGAGCTTTTCATGTTCCAAGTAGAGCTTCCTACTACTAATTTGCAATACAAAAATAGTAATGTCGTCTTTTCTTGTACTAGCAGTACAAAGCAAAACAAAACAAGAAAACTTTTAGTTAGTGAAATTAATTTAAGAATGACTCAGTAAGCTGAAAATGTTGTGTAATACTAAGAACATTAAAATAAAAACAACCAAAATAAAAATAAACGTTAATTAATGAAATCAATTTAAGAATGCTACAGTAAGCTGAAAATATTGTGTAACGCTAAGAATTAAGAACATTAAAACATATGGAGAAAAGTATAAAACTCTACGCATTTATTATGCATTTAGTCCAAAAACTTCAATATGTGCGCCAGCCGCTTCGGCCATTAGTTGGCCGAAGCTTCGGTATTCGGCGCTTCGGCCAAATGCCGCTTCGTTCCATCACTAGTTTCAACCTTTAATCGAAAATAATTTATTTACTTGATTTCATTTTGTCTCAACCTGTATTTTTATACTGCATGTATGAAGATAAAGAAAATATTACGTTGATTGTAGTTATCATAATTTAAGTACTTTTTACACTGGTTGAATGAAAGGAGGATGATAATTTAATTGAATAAGTGTCCCTTTCATTTTATTTGCTCAATTTCTAAATAAGTATTGTTTCGGTATCATTTTTCCCTCCAAAAAAGATTTAAGAAATAATTTACTAATTAGCATAAAGAATACTTTCTATATGGTTGTTTCATAGTACAAAATTATTTTAATTGAAAAAAAAAAAAGTGACGAACTGACCGTATCAGGCAGGCGAAATAGTTGATGTGTCAAGCAAACGTTAGGACGCGCGGGGTCATAGAATGACCCCAGTAACTGACCAAACGTGTCTTGGCTGAATGCAAATGCCAGAAATACCTCCGAATTAGTAACAAAAGGTGAATGGGGGGTAGAAACTCAGCTACTGAGAAGAAAGGAGTGAACTGGTGCATAGTTTTCTTGGAATTGGTGTTAGAAAATTGCTTTGGGGTCATAAAATAACCCCGCGCGTCCTCCCGAGTTAATAGCTGTATTATCTACTCAATATGTCATGAAAGTTAATTTATTAAATCATTGAACAATAAATTAGATATCTTATGAAAACAAGAAATGGAATTTATCCGATGCCTGAGCATTATGCATTCATAAATATAAAGTATTAACGAACATTTCTTGAAAAATAAATTAAAATCTGCCATGCGACGAACTTTTATTTTTCAGGTGGTTTGGAATGGAATCACTTTATTATATGTATAAAACTATTTCACAGATAAAGCTCATTGGAGGCTTATTTTTAATATTTCTATATAGTTACTATCTTATACTTTTTTAGTCTTCTGACGTCCTTAGAGGTGAGGTGCATTTTTTCTTTCTCTTTTGAACATTGATTTTCACTTTTGCAATTACCTGACTCATTTATAAATCTAGGGGTATTCCGCGCATTTTCCAAGTGTAAAATTGGACTTGATCACCACCGATTTGCTCCATCGTGAATAAATAAAATTCAAATGCACAAATTTCAACTAATGTAAAATTTTGGACTTGGCACATCTCTCAAT
>JAXGGA010015141.1:0-30012 GCA_038373865.1 Uloborus plumipes
AGGAGAAAGGAAACGCAGTAGACGAATTTTGCAAATCGCGTTTGTTTACCGTTAGGATAGATGTTAAACACTGACTTTTAAAGTTGATTTTCTCGAAAGTGCAGCATTTCTCAGGAACGGTATAATCTTAAGTGTACGAAACTTTGTACAAGTGTTCATGTGCTAATTATGATTAATTTAATGAACCAAAATTTTTCTTCTGCTGAAACTTTTCCAATTGTAGCTAAAAAACGTTTGAAAAAATGTATCAAAATTCAAATTTTTAAATGTAAAAATTTAATTTTGTGGGCAAAGAATATTGAATCAATCTAATTCTTCGTCATTTTAAATATACATTACTTTTCTACTCTAGAAAAAAAAATTAATTCTGCGCGCAGTATGTTATAAATCATCGGCCAACAAAAAATTCCATTTCATTAAAATAATTGCTGAAAAATTTCAAAAACTCCCATGAAGCAAAAAATTTAATAGAGAGTTGCCTTAATATTTGGTTCAAATGTCATGAAATTAAAACTATAGATCTTGAAACAAGTCACTTTTAAGTTAACCAATTTTTTGACATATTTTGTTCACCGAAAGAGTGCCAGATCCCTTAAGGCGATAAATAATATCGCAACGCTGAAAAGTCAGGGCCGTATTTATGGGACGGGTTTTTAGGGTTCAAATCCCCTTCGAATTTTCAAAACTATTCAAAAAAAAAAAAAAATGATTTTTCATGTCTTTTTTTGCTGAAAAATAATTTTATTACTCTTTTATTTTTAATTTTCTTATTTACTTTTCGATTTCATTTGAAAAAGGAACTTGTCATTATTGAATGTTAGTACAAATTAATTGATTTATCTGCAGTGTTTATCTTTATTGTAGTTTTTGCAAACAGTTTCATACACAACAATGCACCTTTTTGATTGGGATGCTTTGTACACATCAGAATTTTTTCCTTCATTAGACAGATATGTCATTATAATTATTATTTTTTTCATGTTAATGCCCCTTGGGTATGTATCGTACCATAAAGCAATAGAATATAGATCATGAAATCAATTTTTTTTCTATCATACTAGCTGCACTGCCCGGCGTTGGACGGGCTTTAAAGTGGCGAGGAAAGTTTTAAAAAATTACTCGCCGCCTAGGCGGACTCGACTTTGAAGTCGGGAGGAAAGTTTTATCGAGGACAGTTTCAACAAACTACTCCCGGCTAAAGCGGCTCGCTAAAATTATTTCCTGCATCAAAAAGTCAATCGAATTATTTACACATGCTTCCTCAGAAATAAAGACGATGTCACGTAGCGCATACTTAACACTCTCCCTAAATGACAAATAACATTCCTTAATAAAAACAATTATTTCCAAACCACTTCCTTCCTGTAAAATTAATTGCAAAATTCTAAACAAAAAAGTTGTTTTAACCCATTAATGCTTAGCGTCCCTTTTCAGGGACGGTCCAAGAAAGGGTCTGGATTCCCCCAGTATAAACATTTCAACCAAATAATAGTGTTCAATGAGTACCTTAGTATTGTTTGAATTCGATATCAACAGATTGCAGCACATAACCATTGCAAAGTGTTTCTGTAGCAGTTTTAATATGATCTTGATCAAAAATGACATCGTTCACAATCTCAAGAAAAAAAGCTAAATTTTCAAAGTTATTTCCAGCTTCCCAGTTTAAGTTAATTGCTGATTTTATTTCTTCTTATAAAATGTCTTTTTAAATATTATGTCGTTGGCAGAAAAAAAAGTTTAGTCAAAAAAGCATGTACCCTCTGCAGTCTAACTTTTAAAGGACGATTTTTCTTTTCTTAATAAAAAAAATATTTTTTACATAAAATTTTTTTATTATTTTTCCTGTCCATTAAACAGTTTGTAACCAGTATACAAAATATCTCTGGAAAAAAAATGTCAGGCATTAATGGGTTAAGGCTGCGTTCAGAGTATTCGCCCGGGCCGCCCGGGCGTTTAAGCCGTGACGTCATAAATAACTTCCCAGGTCGAGCCCAATAAGTTGTGGTCTGGACAGCACTTGTGCCATTCGGGAAGAAACAAAATGGCGGACACAACAGCAGAGCGTAGCGGGCCGGTCAATGCAGGAATAATCCTACATTTGCTCCAATATTTTGGCACAAAATGATACCATTCTTAACCTTGGCGGCAACTATTGTTCCTCTACCGTCATGGTTGAGCGTGGGATTGAATTAACTTATCGAATTTAATGAGAAATATGTTATTTTAAGTGAAGGAATTTACGATGAAATAGGCCTAACAGTAAGTAAAGAATTTCATCGATCTCGCTTATCTGGCAGGATTGTTCCTGCAATGACCGATTCGCAAGGAAATATATCATTTCAGATTCATCACAGCAAATAGCGTGCGTATTTTTGACCATTCTGTGTGTATTTTCAAGATTTCGTTTTAGTCACTCTTCGTAAATCCTAGCAGACGAAAGAGCAATAAATTTCAGCCAATGAGCATCATCCTTTGCTAAACGCCCAAACACGTGACCTATCTGCCCAGCTAAATTTCCTGGGCTGCTTGTGCTTGAGCCCGGGAAGCTCGGGCGTTTACTCTGGACAGCATTTGGGAAGTTCGGGCGTTCCAAATGGCAGCTCTGAACGCTTTGGGAAGAACCCGGGCTTCCCGGGAAGCTCGGGCGCGTACTCTGAACGCGCCCTAATATTTGCATCGCAACCAAAAAAAGTCTCTGCTAAAAACATCAATTAGAATTTTATTTGAAACACATTTTCAAAATGGCAACAGAAAAAAAAATAAGTCATTAATTAGGATAAAAACAATTGTTAGAACTTTTTTGTAACACGTATTCAAAATGGCAACGAAAGGAAATAAATATCTTGGAATTTTAAATAGTTCAAAAATCCTATACTATAATACGAGAGATGTTTGCCAAGTCGAAAATCGCCCCAGAATTAATAAACTCCGGTAAACTTGGGGGTCTGGGGTTTTTGGCCACGAGGAATCGATTGGCGCCGGTTTTGAAGCGCTACGGTCGAAAAGTTCGGAGTTACAGATAGGATTCATTAAAAGTTTGAGAAGATTTCTTACTACGCCATTTTCTTTATGATTACTCTTATTGTTATACTGTTTCATAGCAACCACGTTTTAACAATGGATTTCATATTTAATCACATCAGAATAAAATTTATGTTTTTATGGTATTTAACAAATAATTTTTGGCAACATGATAGAATTGTTATTGGTTTGAAATTTAAAAGAGATCGATCAAAATAAAGTTAGAATTGGGTATGGGCAGCGGTAGAGCCGCTATATAGACAGGCCGACGCATCAAGCTTAAGTTTCACCACTTTGGATCCAATTTATTAACTTTCACTTTCATTTTTCATTGTTGAGGAATTAGGGTTACCAGAGCAAAGTTTCGCGACATTGCCAAGCTCTGTTAATTTACGTAAAAAGTTACCAAAAAGCGATAACTGGCCAGAAAAGACAATCCTCACAAACGCGCTGGATCCAAAGTGGAAATCTTGATGCGTCGGCTCGTCAAAATAGGGGCCTGAGGCCGCAGTTGTCCAATCGGTTAGTCGTCGGACTCGTAACCGGAGGGTCTCGGGTCGATCAAGCCGCCGATCAAAGATCTACTTTCTTCATTAATGGTTGCTGGGGGACGTTAAAAATGTTCGTGGTCACAAAATCCTCCAAGTGAAACGAAACCTCTGGGGTGTGCTGGGCCAAGGGTTTACTCGGCACTTGGGCCTTCTTCAAAAATGAACAGAGCGCTCTTCAGGGCCCCATCCCGGTTAAAAAGCGAGTTGTGGTATGTACGGGGGGGGGGTAGGGGACCTGGAGTGTGAAGTAAAGTGAAAGTCAAAACCAACTGGAACCAAATGCGTACTGGAGAACAGGGACTCTGCATCCATTCTCATCAACCCCTCCTGCGCCTTCGGCGCCAAATGAAATGAAATTAGGTGTGATTTTACGATGAGCATGGATTGAATAGGGTTGTATTTTTTAAAATAAATTACGGCTGTTTTGAATGCGTAATTACAACCAAAGGCTGAAAAATGCTTTTCAAGTTTATCTAAATAAGTACTTCGCAATTTAGAAAAAAACACGAGTTTACAAACCTCTTTTTTTTTTAACCGAGCGGGCTCGGTCCCCTGGTACACGTTAGGGGTAATACAAGGAATGATTGCCAAGTCGAAAATCGCCCCAGAATTAATTAACTCCGGTAAACTTGGCGGTCTGGGGTTTTTGGCCACGAGGATTCACGAGGTTTGGTTTTTCTAAATAAATTTGTCAAAAATATTGAACTTCAACTCACTTTAATCTTTACACTGCTCACTTTGTAACATTTCTTTAATTGTATAATTTTTTACTATCAATTACATTTTATTTCCTATGACTTTTCAAACTTTATCTTTGTATAGAATAGTTCCTTTTCCAAACTCTAACTTTGTTTAAAATAGTTTACAATGGTGCACTTTAACCGGTTATCTTTTCACCAATGGTTTCACAAATTTTCTTATGGCATGTATTGTTTTGATAAATCACAATTGAAAATTTAAATCTTCGAGTTAGCTTCGATACCTGTTTTCTTCGAGCGGAGCTCGGTCACCCGCTGGTTTTAGTAAAGTTTAAATTTAAAATCGCAACGGAAAGAAATCAAAGTCTTGGAATTTTAAATAGTTCAATAATTCAATTAACGTTTTAATTCAAAATGGCAACGGAAAGAAATAAATGTCTTGGAATTATAAAAAGTGCAAAAAATTTAATTAACATTTTAATTAATATCTCAGCTAATTAATGTCGTACAATTAAGGCGGTTGGTCTTATTGTTTTCCCTTTAAAATTTCAAATCGAATGGTATCTTGTTTGATTCTATACTCACAGAGGTTTTTGAGGAGTTCAAGTTTCTGACGGACAGACAGACAGACAGACGCGAACAGATTTTAATACAGTCGACGCTCGTTATAACGACCACACGTTATACAGACCATGCCATTATAAAGACCAGTGGGAAAAGCCCCAACTTGATTCCCGAAACACAAAAATTCTATCTGTTATAGCGACCACCCGTTATAAAGACCTATTTCTTTGGAACGGAGATGGTCTTTATATCGAGCGTCGACTGTAGTATTACTAGCTGCGTGGCCCGGCGTTGCACGGGCTTTAATGTAGTGAAGGTAGTTTGAGAAAACTACTCGCCGCGAAGGCGGCTCGCCTTTCAAGTAGTGAGGAAAGTTTAAAAAACTTACTCGCCGCTAAGGCGGCTCGCCTTTAAAGTAGCGAGGAAAGTATCAACAAACTACTCGCCACCAAGGCGGCTCTCCGTTAAAGTAATGGGGAAAGTTTCAATAAACTACTCGCCGCCAAGGTGGCTCGCCTTTACAGTAGCGAGGAAAGTTTCAACAATCTACTCCCCGCTTAAGCGGCTCGCTAAAAAGCTTTCCTGCATCAAATAATCAATCGAATTATTTGCACATGCTTCCTCAGAAATAAAGACGATGTCAAGTAGCGCATACTTAACACTCTCCCTAAATGACAAATAACATTCCTTAATAAAAACAATTATTTCCAAACCACTTTCTTCCTGTAAAATTAATTGCAAAATTCTAGACAAAAAAGTTGTTTTAACCCGTTAATGCCTAGCGTCCCTTTTCAGGGACGGTCCAAGAAAGGGTCTGGATTCCCCCAATATAAATATTTCAACCAAATAATAGTGTTCAATTAGTACCTTAGTATTGTTTGAATTCGTTATTAACAGATTGCAGCACATAACCATTGCAAAGTGTTTTTGTAGCAGTTTTAATATGATCTTAAAAAAAACACCCCTAATATAACCCCTCTAATAACAAATAAAATTCCGTACCAAAAACAATTATTTCCAAACCGCTTTCTTCCTGTAAAATTAATTGCAAAATTCTGAACGAAAAAGTTGTTTTAATATTTGGATCGCAGCCAAAAAAGGTCCCTTCTAAAAACAGCAATTGCAATTTTACTTAAAAACACATTTTTAAAATGGTTTCAGAGAAAAAAATATAAGTCATAGTTTGAATAAAAACAATTGTTAGAACTTTGTTGTAACACGTATTCAAAATGACAACGGAAAAAAATAACACTCCTTAATTTTAAAAAGTTCAATAATTTAATTAACGTTTTAATTCAAAATGGCAACGGTAAGAAATAAATGTCTTGGAATTTTAAAAAGTACAAAACATTTAATTAACGTTTTAATTAATATCTCAGCTAATTAACGTCGTAGAACTACGCGGTTGGTCTTATTGTCTTCCTTAGAAAATTTCGAATCTAATGTTACTATGTTTGAAAGTTTAAACAGTTTACTCGCCGTCAAGGCGGCTCGCCTTTACAGTAGCGAGGAAAGTTTCAATAAACTACTCGCCGCCAAGGCGGCTCGCCTTTAAAGTACCAAGGAAAGTTTCAACAAACTACTCCCCGCTAAAGCGGCTCGCTAAAAAGCTTTCCTGCATCAAATAATCAATCAAATTATTTGCACATGCTTCCTCAGAAATAAAGACGATGTCAAGTAGCGCATACTTAGCACTCTCCCTAAATAACAAATAAAATTCCTTACCAAAAACAATTATTTCCAAACCGTTTTCCTCCTGTAAAAGCAAAACCCAAACGAAACGTTTTAATTCAAAATGGCAACGGTAAGAAATAAATGTCTTGGAATTTTAAATAGTTGAATAATTTAATTAACGTTTTTATTCAAAATGGCAACGGTAAGAAATAAATGTCTTAGAATCTTTTTAAATAGTTCAATAATTTAATTAACGTTTTAATTCAAAATGGCAACGGCAAGAAAAAAATATCTCGGAATTTTAAATAGTTCAATAATTTAATTAACGTTTTAATTCAAAATGGCAACGGTGTCTTGGAATTTTAAATAGTTCAATAGCTTAATTAACGTTTTTATTCAAAATGGCAACGGAAAGAAATAAAAGTCTTGGAATTTTAAAAAGTGCAAAACATTTAATTAACGTTTTAATTAATATCTCAGCTAATTAACGTCGTAGAATTACGTGGTTGGTCTTATTGTCTTCCTTAGAAAATTTCGAATCGAATGGTACTATGTTTGATTCTCTACTTTCAGCGGTTTTTGAGGAGTTCAAGCTTCAGACGGACAGACAGACAGACGCGAACAAATTTTAATAGCAGTAAATAAGAGACTTCACGAGATAAGGTAAAACCCTCCTCAAAACAGTAGTCTGATTACGTAAACTGAGGTCGCTGGGACCTCCCAAAAATTTCCCTCATTCGGCAAATTCGGATTGACATTCAGAAAATTCAGGGACAGCATTGCAATATTTTTTGTAATATTATTTGTTTGCGAGTTACTGCAATCTTTCATTTTTCTTGCACGTTGATAAAAATCTATCTCATTCCATTATTGACGTCACTAATCATAAACAGTATACTGTTCCTTTGGGGGAATTCCCTTATTGCTCGTAGCAGCCGCCTGACTTCGTTCGAATGGGGAAACGAAACCAAACTAAACGCATAGATGTTGCACTTTGAACGCACCCTGAAAACTCTAATAAAATGTGTGGCGACTTCAGTTTTTTTTTTCTTGCATTGCTTTCAGATTATTTTTTTCTTTCTCTTAGTGAAAAGAAGATCTGCTTAGTTTTAGTTCGTTAAATTTATTTCTTCGCTACGAAACTAATCACCGTTTTTTCGTTTTAATTATAAGAAAATATTACTGTGTGTTGAAATTAATTTACTTATTTTGAATAGTGTATTAAAAGGAATTGGGGAAAAATGTGAGCAATTTTTTTGCTGCGCAGAAGAACAACTACACTATGAGTAGATTTTAATCGAGTGAGTGTGTATTAGAATATTTTAAAAGTGTGTCATTTTCTGTTCACTTGAAAATGCTCCAAACACGAGTGGCACATTATTCGAGTAGTAAATTACTCAAGGAGTGTGTGCGGTTTACAAAGACATATATTCATCGCTGTGGTATGTAATGTTTAATTTGAAAATAGTAACAGGAGTAAGTATATATTTTAATTTTTGAAATTTATTGCATGTAGCTTCAGGTACCTCACTTGGGACGTGGGGGAAGAGGGGGGGGGGGTAATGGACCCCCTGGGATTTTAAATTTACTGCTTTTTATTATGCATTTCTGTTTGTATTTTGATGATTTTTTCTATAACATGCATCGAGCACATACCTTTTGCACAAAACAACTTTGAAATGGCGGGCTAGTATATATTGTTTAATGAATAAAGGATATGAAAATATTCCAGACTAAAGTAGCACCTGTTACTATTCCAACATGTTTATATTCTTGAATATTAATGTAAATACATTTCTTGACTATTTTATACTTTTTGAACGTCAATATTATATAGTTTAGAATTCACTGAAATATTTTTTAGTTATCGCTTGTGGCACAAACGCTTATTGTACTACCTTCGTACATTTTAAAATGTTTAACATACAAAAAAAAAAAAAAGAAGCTCGTACACTGTCAAAAATATCAAAGCACGTTTATAAATGTATGGGGCAGCTGCAGTTCATGATATTTTTAAAAACATTTCTGAGAATTTCGGAACATTTTCTGTAACTTTTTAACAGCTTCTGAGTATTTCGGAATATACTTTCTGTACTTTCCAAAAGCGTTTCTGTGTACTTCGGATTCTGCTTTCTGTTATTTCAAAAAACGTTTCTTAGTATTTCAAAATCCTCTTTGTGTAGTTTTCAAAAACATTTGTGTGTATATTGTGCAGCTGGGGTTTGTGAAATTTCCAAAAAGCAATCTTAAAAATTCATTTTTTCACCACCGAGATGAGCAATATTTCATTCCAAAAAGAAAATAAAAAATAAATCAATAAAATACTTTAATAATGGTGTGAAAATACAAAATTATTATTATTATTTTTTAATCTTTCAGTTTCTTACGTTATAACTCTATTTTTATGAACCTCAACTTTTACAAAAAACGAAACAACGCACAGTGGAGTATTTGACTGAAAATCCTGGCCAAAACTATTTCGGAATTTTCGCTCTTCTGAAGGGAATACCCTTCTGTGCGTTTGTGCGCTGTACAGCGAAGCTATCCAGCTTACAACTATGAAACTTGGTACACAAGCTCTCTGAAAGGTCAGATGTTGTAATCCGAAGCTCGATTTAAAAAATTTAATTTAGAAAAAAAGTTATTTAATGTTTTATTCATGTTTTAGACTGTTACGAGTTTACGACCGTAAAAAGGTTTCTAGTAAACGTAAGAAGAAAAACAATGCATCACTATTTAGAGCAAATCAATGTCTTTAAAAGTCTAAATTGTTTGAAGTTCTAACGTAATTTCCCGATTTTCCGGGAATTTTCGAAGAGAGGTCACTTTTTCGACGTCTCTTAATTTATCAATCAACGTAAATTAAAATTCATGCATCCGAGAATCTAAGGGTGTTATTGCTCTGAAACTTTTCTAGGAATACAATATAAACATTTCACCTTCATTTAAAGCAAAAACGGTGAAGTTATCTTGCTCCATTGATTTTTAATGAATTTTTTCATAAAGAGGTGAAAGAAATATTTTCACCGATTTTCGTTCAGGAGCGTTCCTACCGAAACAGCTGGCTACTTGCCAAAATCTAGTTAGGAGCAAAAATGGAATAAGAAAGCGCTTTAATGCGATGTACTTCTTGTCATTTGAAAGAATGCACTGTAATTAACACTAGTTACTGAAAGAAAAAATGCTTTTTACATAGCCCAGTGTTCTGTGCAAAACAAATTTGAACCTTTTTTTTTCTTTTCTGAATTCTAGTACTTAATCGATCGGTTATAGTCGTTAAAATACTAAGTTAACCATGCACAAGAAAAAAAAAACACTATGACTATGGTAACTAACACGGGTGGCATCCATAGTGGTAATTTGATGTGTACCCCCCCCCCCCTTCCCTTCCTCCAGAAAAAGATGAAGCAACAACTTGTCATGTTGTATCAAAGTATGAACTTTTAAAATTTCTGGAAAATAGGAGAAAGTACCCCAAAACGGGATAGCTTATCTATTCTTCGCTTTATTTCTTATTGTGTACAAGGTACATTCCAAAGTTCGACGTTATTTAAAAGTATACACCTTTTCAACTACTAAAAAACACCTTTTCAACTACTCAAATCATGAAGTTCACTTTCTGGACATTTGGTTCTTATTTCAAGCTGTTTCTGCAAATATATAACTTTTTCGTCCAATTTTTTAGATGGATACTCTTTAGTTATCTCATACAATGATTTGTTTGTAGTTTCTATAAACTTCCTAGAAGATTTTGAAAAAAAAAAACGAACATGTACAAACCCAAAAGAAAAAACGTAAATTTACTTCATTCAGTTTAAACCTATTTTAAGCAAAATGGGGCAAAAAGGGGCAACTTTTTTTTTCAAATACGTTTAAAGGGAACCTTAAGCTTAATTTTGATACCCGAACTTGCGTCCGGAAATGCCCGGAACCCATATAAAAACCTTTCTTTTTAAAAAAATTACTGAAAATAGAGCGATTTTTTTTAAGTTGTGTAAACCACTATTAAAAAAATATTTCCCGAAGCAAATTCTACATGGATTGCACATCATATTAAAGTACATAGCTTCGTCTTCCATATTCATTAGTGTTATTCTATAATTTCGAAATAAGCCACCGAATACAGCGCATTGAATGTAAGCAACAAACGAAGCTTCCAGGAAAACAGCAGCGCAGATTCCACATCGACTGAGTTTGAAGCATTCGTATGGGTCTTAATCAAAGTGGAAGGGGTTTTATGTTGTAGATTATGACGTAGTGTCTAATCAGTTGTCCGAAAACGAATAGAAGAGTGAGATTGACCAAACTTTACATTTTCGACTTTTGGCCAGGATTTTCACTCAAATACTCCACTGTGCAACGGGTGGACTAAAAAACTTAATAAAATTCATAAATAATAAAAATTTTGTATTTTTCCACAATTATGAAAGTATTTTATTGAATTATTTTTTGTTTACTTTTTAAAACGAAATATTACTAATCTCAGTGGTAAGAAAAAAATTATTATAATTCAAATGTGTATAAAAAAAGAGAAACAGAAAAAAAGGATTCCGAAACATTCGAAAACATTTCTGAAAATTTCAGAGATTTCTGAAATACTGAGAAAGCTTTCTGAAATACTCAGAAACCTTTCTGAACATTTCATGAACCGCAGCTGCATGAAATACTCAGAAACGTTTCTGAAAATAACAGAAAGAGGCTTCCGGCATACTCAGAAACGTTTCTGAAAATAACGGAAAGAAGTTTCCGACATACTCAAAAACGTTTTTGAAAATAACAGAAAGAGAATTCCGACATACTCAGAAACGTTTCTGAAAATAACAGAAAGAAGCTTCCGGCATACTCAGAAACGTTTCTGAAAATAACGGAAAGAAGTTTCCGACATACTCAAAAACATTTTTGAAAATAACAGAAAGTTTATTCCGACATACTCAGAAACGTTTCTGAAAATAACAGAAAGAGGATTCCGGCATACTCAGAAACGTTTCTGAAAATAACATGAACCGCAGCTGCCCGACATACTCAGAAACGTTTCCGAATTTTTTTTTTGCAGTGTAGATTAGTATACATCTTTGTATTAGTTTCTTAAAACCATGTGCTCCCTTCATTGTTTTGAGCAGCGTAGAAATTTAGGCCGAAATTCGAATGAAATTTTCATCTCGATCACAATACTTCCTTACTATTCTACGAAAGAAAGTAAAAACGGCACAGTAGCGTAACGATCGACACGTGCGCTGGTAAAAAACTTCCAATCCCAACCATTTTTGCGAGACGATAAACACACACATCAAGCTTACCCACAATGATGTTGATGTTCCTCTCGCACGCCACTGGGAAAGAGCAAAAACGGAAGTCTTCCTCCCACTAACCCAAAACGGGAATTTGAATCGCAGATGAGGAGGAAGCGAGGATCGAGTCGGACATCAGAGTGACACAGTTTTTCCAGCACGCGCAGGCACGAATATACCCGCAGAACCAGGGGTGCCCACAGGGGGATTATGGCGCAAGCTGCGCCATCAAAATTTGGGGGGGGGGGGTTTTTTAAAACTACTTTATTTATTTACTTATTTATTTAAATTACTTACTGATTTTTTTAAAATAAAAATTATTCATTAATTAATATTTTCAATTTAAATTTATTTCTTTTATTTCTTTATTATTATTATTTCTTTGTTTATTTTGTGTGTCTGAGTGTGCTCGGAATGTCTGGAAGAGAAAAAGAGCGATTCTGTTCTACGCATTATTAGTACTTTTAGAAAATTAATAATAAATTAAAAAAAAAAGAATAAATAAATAATATTAAAAAAATAAGTAAATATTAAAAAATAATAATATTTAAAAAAATAAATAATGGGGGGGGGAATTTGCGCCATTGAGCTTGGGGGGGGGGATGGGCACCCCTGCACAGAACTATTTATCTGTCTATAATTCATCTATTTCTATCTATATCTGAAAAAAAAGTCCAAGAACTGTACTACACGGCAACCTTTCTTGGCAACAACGTCGTGACGTCAGCGTGACGTTAGCCTATGAAAAAGGAGCTAGATAAAACGTCACAGCCTACTTGACGAATGAGAGGAGATCGCTGACTGCTTGTGAGCTCTTATTGGCTCCGCCCGTAGTGACGTTCAGTGTCAAGTTAAGTTGCATTCAAGAATAGCAACGTCGAAAAAACAACCATTTTAAGACGTCTGGCTCTTTAACCCATTAATGCTTACTTTCTGTGGCTACCCATGCTGGATCGTTGCTTGACTGATTTGTCTGAAAATGGCTGTCAATAAATAAATTCTGATGTCCGACGAGTGATTCTATCTGGTTTTCTCAAGAAGAAGGACTATTTAACGTGTGAAAAACAGCTTTAGTAAAATGATGTGCTCATTACAGGTTTTTGCATGCAGTAACTAACAAGCGTCCCGTTTTTAGGCTACTGGACATAAATAGGTTAAGTAAAAAATAGGTGTGAGGGATGCATATGACAAGTTTCAAATTTCTACTTCAAAAATTGTACGAAATACAGAGTTGGTAAAAAAACGAAAAAAAAAAAAAAGTTTTTACATGCAACTCCTTCTCTAATTATAGTAGAGAATAAATATTCAAAAACCACTGTAAAGCAAGAAATAGAGCTTTCCATTAACATATTACATGACATTTTTATGACAGGTTTAAGTTTCTGAATTCCCCAAAATGGTTAAAAAATCACCAGTTTATTTAATAAAATAGCTACAATAATTACAAATAACTCACATTTTATTTAATAAATTTGCAGGTGTCACATTTCAGTTTCCTTAAACTTATTGATAAGCGGACAAAGTTTAACCCATTTTCTAGATATTGATGAAGATCATTAATAATAGTCCAGGATTTTAAATCATCCCAAGAATTTACATAAAGTAAATGGAAGCTGAATTTTTATTTATTTTTTATCAAGCCAAATGTGAAGACAATTCAAATTCCTTGCTCCTCCACTTTTGATGAAAGATATTAAGTTTCGATTTTATTTGTTACTTCTCTGAGAACACTTATTTTCACTTTAATTCTTTTTGACAGGGCTGCGAAGTCGGAGGAAAAATGGTCGACTCTGACTCCGACTTCGGGATTTTAAAACTTTCGACTCCGACTCCTGCTTTTTTTAAATTTTTTTTACCCAAATATGAAGAGGGAAAAACCCTAAACAAAGGTTGAAATATTAAGTCCATTTGAAAAAGTTTCATTTTTATTCATGGTCGTAGCCAGGACTCACTTTAGGGGGAGGGATAGAAAGCTGGGGTATCCCAGTAGGAGGTCATGAGAGGTCATTGTGACCTCTCAAAAAGTTCAATTTTCTCAAGAATTCTCGCAGGTAATTTCACCACATTTACCTCAATTCTCGGAGGTCACTGTGACCTCCCCAAAACTCCATTTTCTCCAGACCAATAGACAAGTGACGCTCTTGTCATTTGACTCCGTACAAAACTAATCCTTTTCTTGTTAAATGGCCAGACTTTATTTTAACACATTGCATTTTTGCTGCAGAGACCCGCCATTTGCAGTCCTTTTTAATGATCCTAGATGCTTAGGATTTGGATATTGGACGCTGAAAATTTGTATCTGGTAGTTTCAAAGATATGTTTTCACCTCCATAAAATTTCATCCAAATCGGAGGTGGTCGGAGTCGGAGTCGACATGTTTTTCAGCGACTCCGACTCCGACGGTCCAAAATCAGTCCGACTCCGACTCCGCAGCCCTGCTTTTTGAAGTAAACATTTCCAAAACTAAACGTATTGAATACTTCATTTGAAATCTGTATAGTGGACGAAGAGTAATAGATTAGTAACCCTTTACACGACCCTAACAAATTCAGCTTTAACCCTTTATGGCGCTTCCCCGGCGCATAGGCGGCTCGTGCAGGGGGGCAAGGGGGGCGACTGCCCCCTCACTTTTCGTGGTTGAAAAGTAATGATTGAATAAAAAAGGATTTGTTACTGAGTGGATTGATTTATTTCACCAAAATAAAAGCTGAAAATTCCATTTTTTTGTTCATGTTATTTAAAAACAAGAAGTTCTGTCAAGAACTAAACGAGCCTACTTTCCCGTACATCGACATCGGCATTCTAGCATCTGATTATTATTCTCTTGATTATCTAAGACTAAAAATTATGTCAAACATACCTTTTTAGCACTTGAAGCTGATTTCTAAAAGCAAAATATACCTCTCTCATCAGATGAAATAGACACATAAAAAGTAAATAAATGAATAAATAAAGTTTTGTCGCACCTTTTAAAGAATGTAACTGTTACAGTTCTTCCGTAGAAAAATTCCTCAATTGTTTTCAAAAAAAAATTAAAAGTACAAAGTACATCAAAACACATTTTATCAAAGAAAGAAAAAAAAAAGAAAAAAAAACTCGTCCGTTGATAAAATGTCTCGAATTTCACTTTTAATCCGTTGCCAGTTGTTAAATATAAATAAAGAATAAAATGCCCTAGTGAATGAAACATTTTTGTTACAAAAAAAAATCGTCTGCCAAAAATAATAATAATAATAATAATAAATTCAATAAAACAAATGAATAAATAAACAAAAAATCGTCTGCACAGTCAGTCATTTTTTTTCGGACTGTTTACTCAAAAGTTATTAGGGGTGACAGCTTGCTTGAGCGGTTCAATGTTGAACGAAAAATTGTTCAAATCGGAAATGTAAATACGGGAATGAAGTATCCTTGAAAAGTTCTTTCCAACAAAAAAAAGTTTGTCCAAATCGGAATGTTCATTCAAAAGTTATTAGGGGGGGACAGACAGACCGACCGACAGACCGACCGACAGACACACAAATTCCCCATCTCAATACCCTACTTTCAAATTTTTAATTTTTCGATATTCATTTTACCTCTTTATTTTTTTAACTTGGCGATATTTTTTGGACTTGGCGATATTTTTTTTAACTTGGCGATATTTTTTCGATGCATTAAGCTACTTTTAATACTTTTTTCGTCTTTCTTTTATTTTTAACGGGAAAGTAGGCTAAAAATCGAACTTTCATACTTTGAACCCCAAGGGGAAAGCCTAAATTAGCTAGTTTAGTTGGCTTTTGAGGCCATAATCCGCATTTTTAGAGACCATTTAATCAGTAAGTAATCCCAAGTAGCACACTTCGTTTTTTAAAGGTTGTAAAATGGTTATTAACGTTGTGACAACGGATTAAAAACGTTTATAAAACGTTTAAACGTTTTTTGTGATACCTGGGATGTTAATTTACAACAATATGGCCAAATTTTACAAAAATTAAAAAAAAAATCTTCAGAGGTGCTGCCTTTTATCCCCTTCTTCCCTACATTTTGTTTGACTCTCAGCGCTTCTCTTGACTTTTTTGGTACACCAACCGCCTATGCCAACGGGATTTAGAAGTCCCGCTTCTATTAATTTAGTTTTATGAATCCTAAATGTCTAGAGTCATGCTGAAGCTTTTAAGTACGACTCTTTGTACTTTGTTAACTTATGTTCAAGAATGTAACATTCTTTTTAAAATCAAAATGAAGCTAAATATCGCTCGTTATAGGTACAATATGCAGTTTCAGGCCCGTCGCTTAGGTAAGGCGAACGGAAAGTTCTATTCCGCATTGGATTTTAGGAATACAATGTCAAACATAATATACCATCTCATACCACAATATAATATACTATACGAAATTTTATTTTAGAATTGGAAGGTTCTGGGGCAGCTAGTTGCTCTCTGCTTGTTCGTAAATAAAACTTTTTTTCATGTTCTATAAGTGATTTCGTTTTGAATAAAAATATTGCTACTCGTTCTTCAATTTCAACCATTTTTTAATACGCTTTTATTAGTTTCACATGTGGGTTTGTTTGTTTGTATGTATGTATGCATGTATGTATGCATGAAACTCTGGATAAAAGATAAAACTCACGCTCTTTTCAAATATAAAAGTAATAAGTATATTCAGTACTATTATTAATACTAAAAACTAAACTACATTACATGTTGATGTATTATAAGTGTACGTAAACTTAGCGGATATTCAATAGTTTTGAAAATCTTCTTTTTAGTTTGATTAACTCTAAAGCCTATTTTTTAGTTTTTTTAAAACTATATTTAGAATTAGTACGCTTCAGCAAGGTAGCACCGCGGACCCCCTGACATGAGCTCACGGACCCTCGGGTCCGCAGGGACCATACTCTGGGAAACTCTGAACTCCGGCGCACAGCTGAACTTGACTGGAAAACTACAAAACACACAATGCTTATCATAAAACTATCGTTTGGCTTCGTTGCCAGAAAAAGAACTTAATAATGCATCCCTAGAGAGTTCGAAAACAGTTCTGCGATGTTTACCGTCCACGTCTAATCGATCAGCTAGGTGGGGGAGGGGGGCGGGGTTGCCCCGACAACACGCATTTAGAACCGAAAGAACGTTTGAGAGATGGGGGAAAAAACAGAGGGCTTGCTGCCAATTGGCTCTGTTAAGGACATTACCATTAACTCGTATCTCTTAATCTCTTTCTGTTGAAGATGATTTTATCACCTCCCGGTTTTCCCCAGCAGCGTGGCGCAGATCGCGTAAGTTGGTCGAAAAAGGTGTTGGACATTAATCAATTATTTTTTTTAATTGCCCTCTTAATCGATTAAAAAAGTAACTGCAATTAAATGGATCGCAATTAAACTATTAATTGCACTTTACTATTCATTTGATTGAATTATTGTACGTTAGTCTCGTTTGTCACATTTAAAATAAGTGCAATTAATTTTTTAATTGTTTCTTGAAACAATATTAAAAGTAACAATTTTCTTTATGTTTCAATAGGTACAGGGTAGAGATCTAAGTATTATTCGTTTTCACAAATGTGTTGCAAATATATACTCACTAGCAGTACCCGCACGGCGATGCCCGTGCAATAAATGTAAAGGAAGTCAACTGAATAAATTTAAATTCACTCCAGCCCTCTGAAGTAAAATTATTGTATTCTTTAACGCAAATGTGCTCCACGAACTTTTAAATTCCTCTAAAAGTCCTGTTAAAGCTCAAAACAATTCGCCAAATAAATCAAAAAGGCATTAAGATAAGTAAGTAACAGGAGATATAAATTAATCAAATTCAGTAAATTTTCAAGGCTTAATTTAATACGCAAATTTAAACCACTATGTAACTTCAGGGACGAAAGAGCAGTTTGTCTGGAAAATGGACCCAGTGTTTCAGTTTTGCACATAGAGCCTTGAAAATTGACTAAATTTGATTAATTAATATCTTCTGTTCTAATTAACGGATAAACATGCTAAAACTTTTCTTTTTCAGGAAAAAAAACCTCTTTCTAACGATGTGTAATGTTTGGGGGGGGGGTAGTTTTCCCCCCTCAATTATGCCGGGTACACCAAAAATGGAGACTAATTAATTAATTTAAAAGTGAAATTTAGAATTCGGCTTTCGAGGTGCAGTTTACTGGGAAACGTTCGAATTTCGTCCCAAGTTTCAGGTCTGTAGGTGCTGTGGGGGCTTCTAGCCATCGGTTACAAACATACAGAGCCCGTCATCTTTATATACCAGGTGTGTAAGTATGAAACCGGAATTTTTCTACAGAAAAAACACGTTTATTGTAATGATATGATACAAGGTAACGTATTCAAAGTATTGTCCGTCGTTATCTATACATTTTTGCCATCTTTCTGGCAATTTATGGATTCCGTGCCAAAAGAACTGTTGATCTTTTGAGGCAAACCAGTCATCGAGCCATTTTCGTACAGCTTCATAAGAAGTCAAGCGCTGCTCAGCGATTGCGTGTCCCATCGATGCAAACAAGTAATAATCGGATGGGGCAAGGTCCTGTGAGTAAGCAGCATGCAAAAGAATCTCCCAACGGAGCGACTTTATCGTTTCCTGGACCCGTTTTACTTTGTGTGCTGGTGCATCGTTATGCAGCAAAATCACCTTGTGTTGTCTTTGTTGGTATTCTGGTCGTTTTGCACTCAAAGCTAGATTCAAATTGGTCATTTGTTGTCGGTAGCGTTCAGTATTGACAGTTTCCCCATGTCTTCGTCCAACAAGGCTTGCAGGTCAGCGTCTTCAAACTTTTTCGGTGATCTTCCACGTTCTTCGTTCCTCACGTCAAAATCGCCACTTCTGAACCGTTTGAACCACTCAAAATACTGTGTTTTACAGAGAGCATGCTCACCATACGCCTCCACAAGCATTCGATGCGATTTGGCTGCGGTTTTCTTCAGATGAAAACAGGAAACTAGTGATGTTGGCAAATCGTAATTTGTTGGCACAAAACTCGACATGTTTATCTCTAATAAACTAATGCTACTGAATGAAACTCGTGTTATTGTGAGTTGGAAATCTTTGTCTGATATCAATACAACAACAAGACACCGCTGACGTGATGAGTCGGTAACTACATCGATATCTAGCGCCACCTATGGGAAATTCCGGTTTCATACTTAAACACCTGGTATATAGATATATGTGTGTACAATACACAATAAACACACGTATGTGTGTTTATTTGCATTGATCTTTTATTTGTTGCTAACATATGTATTTAAATTGTTATATAGTAGTAAGGTACCCGTCGACGGCGACGTCCCAGAAACCGAAAAACTTTTTTATTACTTGTATTTCACACTAAGATTAGGTGTTTTCAAAGATTAAAAAAAAGGGGGGTTTTATTTGAACTTGTGTACGCTAAAAAATAAATGCTGTTTTTACAGTATAATACAGTTAGTTTTATAGTAACAAACGGTAAAAATGGCTAATTTTACGGAATTAACTGTGAAATTGCTAATTTTACAGTTTATTACTGTGCATTTTACCATTTTAAGCTGGAACCTCTGCTGCCAGTATTAGACTGTTATTTTTACAGTATAATACTGCTAATTTTGTAGTAATAAACTGTAAAATTGTGGTAATAACCTGTAAAAGGCTGCTTTACAGCAATAGGCTGAAAAATTGCTAATTTTACCGTTTGTTACTGTGCATTTTACAGTTTTTAACTGTAACAACTGCTGTCAGTATTATACTGTAAAAACAACACTTTAGTTTTGCAGTGTAATTATCATTGAAGAGATCAAATTGACCAAATCGTCCATATGATAAGCTTTTATGAGGGAAAAGTAGATAAGCGTCAAGCACAAGTGGCATATGTCCCGAGCAGTCGAAATGCAGTTTCTTTGTAAAAGGGTTTTTGTTGCAATTAGACACTGCTAGGGGAGAAAACCGCGCATAGGGTAGAAAGTCGTTTCCTGCAGCAAAAAAGAAAATCACTGAACTTATTTCTTTCGAATGGACCACGGACATTTTCCTTTTAGATAGTTTTTTTTTTTAAATTTCAACATTGCTAACTGCATGTGTTCATCGCTTTTATTTATTTATTAATTTATTTATTTAAAAAAGAAATATTTTGTTTCGTTTTATGTTTTTAAAATTTTATTCAATACTTTTTTCAATATTTTATTTTTTTTTATTTTTATTCTAAAAATATGTATTCATTTTTTACTGTATTTATTTTTTATTTATTTTTATTTTTTAATTTATTTATTTTTTATTTATTTTTTATTATTTTATTTATTTTTTATTCTTATTTTTAATTTTTTAATTTTTATTTTCTTTTTATTATTTATTATTATTTAACTCACAAGAATAGATGCATGTATTCTTAAATTACAGTTTTTGGGAAAAAATATGTTAAATATAAAGTTTGACGTTTTCAAATTTAAAGAATTTATTAACTTTGAGTATTCAAAATATAAAGAAAAACGCTGTATTGCTTTGTAAGAAATGACGAATGCAATAACTACAACAAAAATAAATACTATAAATAAAGCGGCAAGTGTATAATTTGTCAATAATAATGCATTATTATTTTTAATAAATTAATAATAAAACGGAAATAATAAATTTTTCAGGGAAAAAGTACGTAATAAAAAGAACTCTTTGCAATAGTTTGGAAAAAAATTGGAGGAGGTTTAACCCCTTAAAAACCTATCCCATAAGTACGGCCTTGATATCTATATGAATGTATGTATGCATGCATGCAAATAAGGCAATAAACACGGTTATTCAAACAGAGGTATGTGTTTTCAAATCTTAAAATTTTAGTAAAAATGGTAAAAAATCTTTTTTTTTTTTTGCGTCAAGTCACTTCTCCCTTGATCGCCCTTTTGAATAACTGAGCAATAAATAAAAATTAGGACACGTGCAATAACAAGCAGAGACATGACATCTCAGGCTAGCTAATAGGGGAGTTTTCGTTTTTTTTTTTTTTTAATTTTTATTTATTTTTTTTTTAAACAACATACCCGAATATCATCAGTGAAAATTTTTCGACACGAGAAGTAGGTTTTTCTTTCTTTTTTTTAAACAATTTTTAAAATTTTAGCGACTGTGACGTCACAGGACTGGTGGATTCTTCGCTTTTTAACCACGAAGTGCCAACCTTTAGCGAGAAACTTCGCGATCGGGCCGAGCAAAGTCGCCAAGTAATGCCTCTATAAGAATTTGAATACGGTTTTAGCTGCAAAAACTTTAAAACAATCATCGCTGAAAGGTTATTGGATTGCCTGCGACAAATCGTATTTGCATGTGAATTAATAGACTTAAACTAATTGATAGCGGAAAAAAAAAACGTTACAATGAAAAGGTAGTCTAGCTGCAATACAATTTTTCTGGGTGAAAGGCTATGCATATTTTTCCGTATAACTGCATACGGAATAAATATATACAGTTATACGTAACGTATATTGCAAGTATTACGTGTGATGTACGTTATAAGTTCAATATATGTAACGCATTATACGTGTAATATATATTACGCGTTATACGCATACGCATAATTCGTTTTGATATAGCACTAGTTGTACTCGCACGGCTTGTTCGTGCTATAAAAGTAAAAAATCAGGTCATGTAATTTGAATGCGCTTTAAAATCATTTAAAACAACAACTATAAAATAAAATACTTTTAAGAAATTAAAATTAGAAAGGAGAAACAACAAAGAATTTAAAAGACGTAGCCATAATATAAGTTATATGGTACAGTATGCGCTAATGCTCTACGTTAAACGTGTAATGTACGTTATGCATATATAATGCGATTATGCACTGTAAATAATTAAATATAGTTTAAAAAACTAAAAAATACGCTTTTTAGAGTTAATCAAACTTATATAAGTTGTAGGATAGTATTAAGTATAAAATACTTAACTATCATTAATACTTCACACGCTCCAGGGTCCCCCGTACCTACCACAACTCGTGGTTTAACCGGGAAAGGACCCCGAAGAGCGCTCTGTTATTTTTGAACCAGACCAAGGGCCGAGCAAACCCTTGGCCCAGCACCCCCAGAGGTACCGTTTCACTCGGAGGACTTTGTGACCACGATATTTTTAACGTCCCCCAGCCACCATTAATCAAGACGGTGGATCTTTGATCGGCTGAGGATCGAACCCGGGACCCTCCGGTCACGAGTCCGACGCCTCACCGATCGGGCTACCCCGGCCCTAAAACTACGATACTAGACAAACACATAGATAACCAGATCGATACCATCAAACTTATAACCCTCTTTTTCTTGCGTCTGGGGCTTAAAGTACCTCTACTTACTAAACAAAAGATTGTACATAAAGAAATCAATAAAACTCGCGTGTTTTGTCTCAGAACTACTTTCGTTTAAAATGTCCTGAGCGTGGCGCCACGTGAGGGACAATTTTAATTACCTTATAACTAATTGCTAAATTGACATAAACGTAACGTATGTCCGTTTCGGTTTTCTTTATTTTGGGAAATTTTTCCATGTGACGGGGGGGGGGGGTCGGCGAAATGAAGGCTAAACCGGTTCAAATTGATATTGAATTCAATAAAAGAAATACTATTCCCAAAGCATAAAAATTGACACATCCCACCCAAAACCCATCTTTTTCATTATCATTATTATTCTTCAGGATCAATAGCAGCCGCCCGAGCGAGTCGGATTAATATAAACGGGTCCGCCACCTGGCGTGTCATTGGAGAAGCACAAATGACCGCTCTGCCGTCATTAGGCTCTCTCGAAATGGACGCTCTTCCATTTATCTCAAACTCTTTTTATTTCGTTCCTTTTCCGGTCCGATGGAGTGATATCGCTTGGGCGTGTTTAATTCGCTCTCATTGTCGGGGGGGGGGTGCAAAACAACGAGAGAATCGTTTTATTTCGAAAATAGAGTCGAAAATGGAGTGGTCTCTCGAAACTTTTGATGGATGTTCCGGTGGCGATTATTTTGGCGGTGTTGAGGGCTTTGTGAGGTTAACATTGCTCTTGACTGCCGTTCTTTATTTTTAAAAACTACATTTTCAAGTTGTCTAGCAGTGGTGTAGATAAGGGGGGGTTGGGGAACAGCTCCCCCTCCCCTTTCAGAAATGTTGGTCCAACCAAAAAATGTATAAACTAGGAGAGAAAAAATAATTCCTAGAAAGAACGATTCTCCTTTGAATATCATAGTGTTACAGATAGTGTTGGCAACTCCCACCTCCCCCGAACCATTAAAGATAGATTTTTTTAGGAAATAAATGTCAAAAAATTCGAAATTCGTCTAAAATTGCGTTTTTTGGAACTTAAATTTCGAAAAAATTTCTCGGAAGAATTCCTAGATCCTATCATTTTCTTTCACTTTATTTAAAATGGCTTGCAATCGTGTTTTACAGGCTGAGGAAGAGATCGAACATCCTCCTCTAACATCACCAAGATAGCCTGGAATGGAGCTTTTAGAGGTACAATTTATGAAAGTTTCCGGGGAGAACCAACGGACTCCCCTTCCATTTTTCTGCAGTAGTATTTGTTAAGACTACAGTGCAATGTTAACGTCATCGATTGTTGCTCTTGAACTGTACGGATTTTCACGTTCGTACTAGACAAATTAACAAAGTGTGGAGAAATAACGGTTACGACCCCCTCCCCCTTTTTTTCAACCTCGTGACGGTAAAATTATAGATTTGCCAGGAGTACTCCAGACTTTTCAGAGTTCCGTGTGCCAAAAATGTGAAGTATGCATGATAGCCGGTGAAAAACACTTCGAACACTTAATTTGACCCGTATTCCTCTTGCTTTCATACACATACTATTCAAATGAATTTTCCCTTGCAGTCTTTTCTCTTTATGGCACTGCTGTGACGTCACCGCTTCGGGAAAACATTTCCGATCCCTCATTCGTAGACGGCTCGTACAGGGGGCAAGGTTGCGACTGCCCCTTTACTTCCAAAAGTAAAAGAGCTTTAACCCCCACTTTTAAAGGTCAAAAAGTAATGATCGAGGGAAAAATGATTTTTTACTCAGTAGATTGATTGATATCCAGTGGCGTAGGAAGGTGGGGGCGAGGGGGGCGGCCCGCCCCGGGTGCCAGCTATGGAGGGGTGACAAAAACTGCCCGTGCTGAATTTGAACTTTTGTGTCCCCCTCCCCCCGAAAAAAACCCCACACTTATAAAATTGGCATGAGTTTCTGCAACTCATGCCAATGTGTTTATTGCATAAATATGTGCTTGAATGATATGGCGTGAGCTTAATGAAATATGGGGAGGGGAGAGTGTACTGTCTTTTGCCGCATACAAGAAAGCAGCCATTACTTTGGTTAGAAATTATACATTCCTTCTTTAACTGGAGGAAATTGTCACGTTAGGTAGAGGTTCCGAAAGTGGTGCTGTGATACATAGGGTGCTTCAGCGACAGATGAGAGGAGCTGCTAGGAACCAACAATATCAGGCTCAAAAAAAAAAAAAAAAAAAAAAACTGACAGATAAATTCAAGTACTTTCCTAAAATTGAAATACGAGATATGATTTTTAGTTCTTTTCTCTTATCATTTACGTGATTTTCTTAACCAGTAGAAATATACATGTGTTTTTCGGGGGCTGCCCCAGCAAGAGGGCAATACCCCCCCCCCCCGTCGGAAGCTGTTGAACCCCCATCGGGTTTTTTTTTTCCGTCGGGGAAAAAATAAAAATATTGTTAATTATGGGATAAATTACGGAAGTAATTTTGCAGTCTTATTTTCAAAATTACATCAGGAAAATACATCCCCCGTGCGGGGTTATCTGGCTCCTACAGGACCTCGGGATATGGCCTTGCCCCAGGATTACGAGTAACGTCGCCAATGACCATTGTAGGTCAGACGGTTTAATTAGTGTAACAGGTCAGTCTGGAGGGTAATGATTTTTGGCGGGAGGCTTGAAGGCTTCAGAAAAGCAGAAAGTGCAGTTTGCGGAAAAAAGACGTTTTCGTTGAAAGAATTTTTTTCCTGTAGCATCCTCCGAACCCGTCAGGCCTCCGGAACGTGGATCTTCTGTCCTTCATTGTCATTTCCTTTGTCGAAAAGGTAACACAGAAAGAAATGATTACTGTTTGCTTTTAATTTAATATTTAATTAAAATGCATGTGTTTTTAGTTTTAAAATACGTTTGAATAAATGGGAAGCATATCGGAAAATAGCTTAGCAAACGTTTTTATTTACTGTGATATTATGACAATGGCGTATATAGTTAGAACTCATGTGACCAGGCCGTCATTTTAGGTGTTTCCAGGGGTGGTCTAAAGGTGCAAAAACAATGCAATTTCATCGGAAAACTACAAAAACCAAGCCCACTTATATGTAAATGCATTGATTTCTCAAAAGCCAGGGATGGGAGGCAATTGATCCCCTCTGATCCCCCAAAATGACGGGCCTGCCAGGCTTAAGCACCCTCTCACATACACACTTTTTTTTTTTAAATTTTACAATATAAAGTTATTGGAAAAGGAAGCTTTAGTGACAGATCTTTCGGAGATGGGTCAATTTTTCTGTGGTCATTAAGAGATAGAAAAGGCTCTGAGCTCACTTCGGAATTTTTTTCAGAATTGAAGTTATTTAGGGCTGTTTTTGACGTCAGGGGTTTAGGGCTCCCCTCGAGAACCTTCTGAAACTGAAATTACAATATTCATAGGCGGCTGGTGCCAGGGGTGCCCACAGGGGGGGGGGATTATGGTGCAAGTTGCGCCATCAAAATTTTTAGGGGGATTTTTTGAACTAATTTATTTATTTATTTCATTATTTATTCCTTTTTTTTTAAATTATTTACTGATTTTTTAAAATTAAATTATTCATTAATTAGTTTTTTTTATTTAAATTATTTACCGATTTTTTAAATTTAAATAATTCATTAATATATTTTTTAATTTAAATTATTTCTTTTTTGTTATTTATTTATTTATTTTGTGTGTGTGCTTGGAATGTCTGGAAGGGAAAAAAGTGATTTTATTCTGCGCATTATTAGTACTTTTAAAAAATTAATGATGCATAAAAAGTAATAGTTCTTCAAAAAAATAAATAATTCATATTTTAAAAAAATGATAAAATAAAAAAGAGAGATAAAAGCAAAAACAAAAAGCACAAGAAGGTGGTGAAAAATTGTAGTGGGGCGGGGATGGGCACCCCTGGCTGGTGTACAGAAAAAGTGAGAGGTCAAGAAATGTGGTTGGGGCAGCATCTCCATAAGCTGTTTTTTTTATATAGCAACATTTTTTTACATGACTGGATTTTAACGTTACTGATTAAATGACCTGTAAAAATGTCTGAGAATGAATAAAAAATTACAACGGAAGGCCCCATTCCGACTCAAAGCTCTATTTTTATAATATAACATGAAAAAAATGTATATTTTGAGGAATATTCGGCTTTTACTTTTGTGAAATAAATCAAACCATTGAGTAAAAATTCATTTTTCATTGAATATTACTTTTTAAACTCTGAAAAGTGAGGGGGCAAGGTCCATTAACTTTTGGAAGTGAAGGGGCAGTCGCTCCCCTTGCCCCCTGTACGAGCGGAGAGTGACAATATTAGACTATCTTTGGTAGTAAAGTTAGGGAAAGATAGCTCGTGAACTCCCTAACGGAAATGTTTTTAATTAATATCCTAAAACCCATTTAGACTATATTTAATAACTTTAAAAAGGTTAGGAGGAGTGTTGACAAGAAATTTTGTGATATTAAAGTTTCAAGAACGCAACTTTACGATATAATTTGTTGAAAAGAGAGGCCTGACTCTCTCACAGATTTTCCGAAGTTTAAGGTCTAAAAATGCATTTTTAGGCTATGTTTGGAGTTTTAAGGGGATGGGAAGGGGGTTTGAGGTTTCTCCTTGAATTTTTCTGTGTTGAATATTAAAACTGATACTTTAAAATTATCAGGGGGATGTTAGGTTGAGAAAGTTGGGAGCTATCTTTTCTAAACACTCATTCGGAAATTAACCTTTGAAGACATTAGACAGGTGACAGGAGGAGGGAGATCTCTACCAGAAATAGTTTTAACTTTAAATTTTTGAAAGGACCTTCTGAGACCACCCTTTATAAACGCCCTCGTATTATGAGATAGTTATCTTATTCTTCCACTAATATATTAAATGACAGTGGCAGGACGTAACTGCTATCCGCTGTTGAGATATTAAAAATGATTGTTACACCTAGTCCTACCAATTTAACTCAAAAACTACAACAATTTTTGCCAATAAATGTTCAAAAATAGAATCAATTTTAAGTGGTATGTATATTATAGAGTGTATATAGGAAAGATCATTGTAATGCCTTTGTAAGATTTTATCTAAACATTAAAATTTACTGCACCTACATTTATTTTAAATGGTTTACTGTACACCAAAAAAAAAAGGTTTTTCGCGCTTTAGAAAATATATTTTTAATTTTCCTTTGGTTCTAATTTAAAAAAAAAAGGTTAAATAAATAAAAATACACTATTGCGTACTTCCTTTGACACAAGGCCGTTCTCCCAACCCCCTGCCAGTTTTCCGGTAAAAAGCCTTCAGTCTCATTTTGTAATGTAAAAAAAGCAGCGCCGATGAAGATTAAAATTGCAACCTAATATGACATCTTCAAGAAACTCTACTTTGCAGACACTGATAGCTGAGTCGAAATCTATCTTTATTGTTTTTTGACACTTTTTAGGTTTGAAAATTTAACAAATGGGGTGTTTTCTTTTATCTGGTATCAAGGCAAAAAAAGTTGGATGAGTTTTCGATTCCGTAGGATCATAATAAATGTGAAATTAAAAAAAGAGGAAAAAATGTTCGGATAGCTTTGAAAAGTTCCATCTATGTAGGATGTCACTTGATAAAAATTCCTTGTCTTGTGCACTATCGAACATTATAACTCATAAACAATATTCTCATGTTACACTGGCGGAAAAACCTTCCCAGTATTAAAAAAATAAAATGTTCTTCTGAAAATAAAGAGAGTGTTCAAAATATTACTCCTCTGAAGCCTTGCCCCGTGCCATAATCAAAACGGAGAATTTGAGATTTCGTTTAGTAGACTGAAAATGCTCCAAACACCTAAAAACATTGAAAGTCGCTTAAAATTGCGTTTTTATAGAGCCTTAATTTTGAACTAACGGTAGTGCATATTAACGTTATGAAATAAGGCATGCACTCACGTGCTTAGGATTCGTGCAAAAGCTCCCGACCCCCCTTTCTCTACAAAGTCAAAACTCATTACAATTTTAGTTTTTAAAACTAAAATTTCAATAAAAATTTAGGGGGAAGTGCCGTTGAACCCCTTTTAATATCTTGGGGTATGGAATAAAAAATTCGTCAACTATACCATTTTTGAATTCATTTATGAATTTTTCAAAGTGCCCCCCCCCCTCCCCCTCTGAAATATTTTCTGTTTGCGCCACTGTTCCTGCCTCTTATGCCTGATTTAAAATGGAAGTGGCACTATATCTATGTTCGTAAAAGAGCCGGGTATTCTTTCGCCGACTCCACAGCCCAGCGGATATACTGCGTGTTTTTGTACGTACTACAAATCAAAATGTAACGATGTTTTTCACTCTCTAGTGTGTATTTCAGGGACGAAGGCCAATTTTCCTTATTGTCTCGTTTTTTTCTCTTCTTCTTACACGAGAATTTTTGCGTTAGAAAATTTTCAGTATTTTTTTTTTTTTTTTTTTCATCTAAACACTTTTATCATGAAACTTAAAAAAAAAAAAAATTAAATGTCAAAAAAAAAAAAAAATTCAATTTGTCATTTTGCTCGAAATATTGGGGGGGGGGGGTGACAAATTGAGCTTCGCCCCGGGTGCCATCAGACCTTGCTACGCCACTGTTGATATCACACCAAAATAAAAGATGAAAATTCCAAAAGTTGGACTTTTTCGTTTTATTTCATGAGAATGGATAAAAATTTTTAATTTTTAGGTTGATTTTTAAATCCATCTTCCGCATTTTTTAACCCCCGACACACAAAGGAAGGGGGGTGATGTGTTTGACGTGTATGTGTATCTGTGTATCTGTCTGTGGCACTCTGCAGACAAAACGGATAGACCGATTTTGAATTTTTTTTTGTGTTTGAAAGGGGAGTTGATCGAGTGTGTTCTTAACTAGGTTGCGTCTTCGGATGGTATTAATTAACGAAGATATTAATTAAAAACCTTTGAAAGGTTTTTCGGGATTTTAGCAGTGAAAACATACTTAGACAAGGAAAGCAAACTCTTATAATTTATTAAAATGTTTATCAGTTGCCAGTTTCTATTTTTTCAACAAATAAAATACTTGTAATTGATTTTATAGTTTAAGGCTTTTCAAAGGGCCTTCAATTTTCCCTCTTGATTCTGGTTTTCTTGACAAGCAAATTTTATTAATAAGGATTACCTTTCTTTCTCCATGTTTACCTATGTCCTATATAAAACAGTTTCACATTTTTAAATTTAAAAGTAAATAAGATTTTTATCATCGGTAATTCTTTATTAGTCGGGGTTTTCTTAAATTTTTAATTAGAAGTCAATTAATCAGCAATGTTAAACTCCTTATAGCAAAAGGCAGGCATCATTTTGAAGATCTTTTCACCAGTATCAGCGTCGTGATTTTGCATTCTTTCCATCAAGTGCGAATGCTTCCCACGTTTCCGCTAGTTTAAATACAATGTCAGACAACCACAGGCAGCTGATACACCAAAAAAATGGGGTGTCTAGAGAAATGTGAGGGGGCAATAGAAATATGTGGGGGGGGGGGGGGATATAAAGCATCACCCCGAAAGTTTTTCTTTTTTTTTTCCTTTTTGATAAATTTTGCTACAGTGAAATCTGTGTATAACGATACTCAAGGGACCGAGAAAAAATATCGTTGTAGACAGATTATCATTATAGACAGTTTTGCATTGAGTAGATGGGAAGTTGGCTGGGACCAAACCAAAATATCGTAATAGGCAGGTTTATCGTTATGTACAGTATCGTTATACACAGGTTTCGCTGTATATTGTGTTGTATTTTAACATTACTGATTAAATGACCTCTAAAAAATGCGGAATATAGCCTCAAAAATCCACCAGGTTGGTTGTTTTTCATTCATTTTTGAAAATCATTATGGAATTTCCAGCTGTTATCCGCCGAGTAAAAAAATCATTTTCACTCGATCATCACTTTATAATCGTAAAAAGTGAGGGGGCGAGGCTTCTTTACTTTCGGAAGTCAGCCCCCCCCCCTTGCCCCCTGTACGAGCCGCCTATGCAGACAA
>JAXGGA010015142.1:0-30006 GCA_038373865.1 Uloborus plumipes
TCATGGGATACCTCTTAATATCGTGTCGGCCCTCCTTTTGCCCGGCGAAGTGCAACAACTCGACGTGGCATGGACTCAACAAGTCGTTGGAAGTCTTCTGCAGGAATATTGAGCCATGCTGTCTCGATAGACGTCCATAATTGTGAAAGCGTTGATGGGGCAGGATTTTGGGCACGAACAGACCTCTCGATGGTGTCCCATAAATGCTCAATGGGATTCATGTCGGGCGATCTAGGTGGCCAAATCATTCGTTGGAATTGTCCAGAATTTTCTTCAAACCAATTGCGAACAGTTGTGGCCCGGTGACATGGCGCATTGTCATCCATAAAAATCCCATCGTTGTTTGGGTACATGAAGTCCATGAATGGCTGCAAGTGATCTCCAAGTAGCTGCACATAAGCATTTCCAGTCAATGTTCGGTCCAGTCGCACTAGAGGACCAAGTCCATGCCATGAAAAAACAGCCCACACCATTACGGAGCCACCACCAGCTTGAACAGTGCCTTGCTGACAGTTTGGGTCCATGGCTTCGTGGGGTCTGCGCCACACTCGAACCCTACCATCGGCTCTTACCAGCTGAAATCGTGACTCATCGGACCAGGCCACGGTTTTTCATTCATCTAGGGACCAACCGATATGCTCACGTGCCCACGAGAGTCGCTGCAAGCGATGTCGTTCTGTCAGTAAAGGCACTCGAGTCGGTCTTCTGCTGGAATAGCCCAAGAAATCCAAATTTCTCCGCACAGTTCTAGCAGACACGTCCATTGTACGTCCCACATTGATTTCTACGGTGATTTGACGCAGTGTTGCTTGTCTGTTAGAATTTACGACTCCTTGCAGACGTCGCCGGTCTCGATCTTTAAGTGCAGGCGGTCGACCACTGCGCTGTCCATGGTGGGATGTTATGCCTGAAATTTCATACTCTCGGCACACTCTTGACACAGTGGATCTGGGAATGTTGAATTCTCTAACGATTTCCGAAATGGCATGACCCATGCGTCTAGCTCCAACTAACATTCCGCGTTCAAAGTCTGTTAATTCACGTCGTGCGGTCATCATCACGTTAAAACCTCTTCACATGAATAACTTGAACAGAAATGAAAGCTCTGTAAAAGCACTGCGCATTTATACCTGTTCTATGCGATGCTACTGCCATCTGAAAATTTGCATATTGCTATCCCATGACTTTTGTCACTTCAGTGTATAAAGCAGTGAGTAACCGCCTCTAAGCAAGGGCTAAGGCAGGAACATGCAATACACCGCCAACTCGGCTATTTCGATCCATGGACTGCAGTTTCTTGCTTATTATGTACTCATCAGTATGGAATACGAAACTAGCCGAGTTGGCGGCAAAAATCCTCTTATAAAGCAAAGAGAGCCGAAAAAAAAAACTGAAAGCTAATGTGAAATTAGAATACCAGCGAGCGACCGCACTTGGTACGGTACAACTCGTAAACTCCAGTTTTTTTCGGCTCTCTTTGCTTTATAAGAGGATTTTTGCCTCCAATTCGGCTAGTTTCGTATTCCATGATGATGAGTGCATAATAAGCACGAAACTGCAGTCCATGGATCGAAATAGCCGAGTTGGCGTTGTATTTGCATACATTATAATTATTACTTAGGCTTTGAAACATGTACTTCCATATTACAGTGACTGCCGTTTATCTGATAAAGCGGCTGATTCAATTAATCACTGATTCAACTAACCGGCGGAAACTGTACTGCAGAAATCTCTACTCTTCTCTTCTCTATCTCTACTCTCTACTAATAATAAAGCTGAAGGTGGTTCTGTCTGTCCTTCTTTCTGTCTGTCTGTTACGCGCGTAGCGCCAAAACCGTTCGGTCGATTTTCATGCCACTTGGCACAAAATTAGTTTGTAGCATGTAGTTTTGAACCTCGAAGCGATTTTTCGAAAATTCCATTTCGTTCTTTTTCTATTCGAATTCTTAGCGGAAATTCGATAAAATAGGGAAGAAATATTTCACACACATTTTCAAGTCTTATGTCATTCGAAAGCTTGGAATTTTCTGCACAAAATGAAGTTTTTTCGAAGTTTCTACGATCATCAGGAGAGCTGTAACAATTGTTTTTAGAATCCCGAAATTCAAGGCTTACCTTCAGTAAAGCAAGCCAAACGATTCTAAAATGGTTGAACTTTAGAATAAAATTTGTTTGAAAAGAGAGATAAAATGAATTATTTTATCAACGGAAATCAATTTTTCATGTTGTTACTATGGTTACGTGTTCATACTTATTTTTGTTTCTTTCTTTTTCCAGGGTTGCCAGCGTCTATCTTCGTAGGCTACGGCCAGACGTAGTATTTTTGATTCTACGGTAGTATTTTATCGGCCCAAATAAGGAGCGTAGTATGTTTCTGGCAACCCTGTTTCCAATACACTAATGACTTAATTAAAAGATTTGGCGGATTTTTTTTTTTTTTTTCATTTTCATAGATTTCGCATTTCAGCAACATTGATTTTGGCAACGTTTGGAAACAGTAGTATTTTGTAATATTTTTTTTAGAGGAGGCGTAGTTTTTTTTTGTTCCAATTCTCTGGCAACCCTGTCTTTTTCCCGGTGAAGCGGTGAAGATGCTTTGGGACCCTGCTTGGCGCGTTTTCAAGAAGTCAACTACGCCAAATAGCTAGGGTTACCACGCTTGGCGCGCCTATCGTTCATATCAATTGCGATATTGCATCGTTTTTTTAAAGTGTTTCATTTCGGAAAATGTATTGTTTTGTTTTTTAAGCTAGGAAAGAAAACTTTCTTCTTCTCTTAAACTTTGGTAAGATTTCTGTTGGTTCCTGTTATCAACAAAATTGTTCTTATTTTCTCTTTTGGCTTATTTTTGTCCATCTCCCTTGGGGTTGCATTTGAATGTTCCAAGGGGGTGTTTTACCCCATTTGTCGGGTAAATCAGTGTTTTCAATGCAAGGTGATATGAATTGGTTAACAAAAATGATATGAATTGGCGCGACCACTTGGCGATATATCGCCAAGCTTTTGATCGCCAAGTATTTGACGCCAATTGGCGAAAAAAAAATTTTTTTTTTTGATTTAGGTTCAATTTGGCGCTGTTGGCGATATTTTGCGAAAAATCCACTGAATGATGTTAAAATCGATGATATTTAGGAGATAAATCATTGTAAAACATTTTTTTGCATTGTTTCGTAGCAAACTAGGGATACAAATGTTTGAATTGTTATCTTGCTCACTCCAAGCACTATTTTAGCACTTAAGGCATCTACTAAGAAATTTACACGTAAAATTAAGTAGTGTGGGGTCCATATCAGATCTTTATATCACTTTGAAGGAATTATAGTTGAATAAAATTAAAATAGAGCATTTTTTCTGCTATATCAATTATTTTACAAATGAACTTTTAATTTTATTCCACGGGCAAAGCCGTGCGGGTACCGCTAGTATCAAAATAAAAAACCTTCTAAATTAGAAATTTTTTCATGATGTGAGATAAGGCATTCATGCAACAACTGTTTTCTTTTTCTGTAAGTTATTATGAAAAATGGCGAGAAGTGTATACTAGTATTTTACAAGGTGAAAATTTTAAATGTTATGTTTGTCACAAATTAGTATTTTTACAATATTCCTTTGAAAGTATTTCATCTTGAAGAAGTACACTAGAAGATACCCTAGTTTTAACTTCGGATCTGTAAAAGTAAAAAACAAGAAGTTCTGTCAAGAACTCAGTGGCGTAGGAAGGTGGGGGCGAGGGGGGCGGCCCGCTCCGGGTGCCAGCTTCCGAGGGGGTGACAAAAACTGTCCGTGCTTAATTTTGTGTCCTCTCTTCCTCCGAAAAAAAAACAAAATACATTAAAAAAATGACGTGGATTACTGCAACACTTTTATGTGTTATTTCATTATGTGACTGAATGATTTGACGCGTGATTACTGAAATATGGTGGGGGGGGGGGGCACTGTCTCTTGCCGTCTATAAGAAAGCATCCGCTACTTTGGTAAGAAATGTTGCATTCCATCTTGTTTTAGAGGAAAATTATCGCGTTGGGTGGATGTTCCGAAACTGAGTGCTGAGACAAATTGGGGTGCCTCAACGACAGATGAAGGGGTGCCGCGAGGAACTGATGATATTAAACCCAAGAAATAAAAAAAAAACTGATCAATAAAATTCTACTTTGGTAAAATTGAAATACGAACTATGATTTTTAGTTTAACATTCTTACCACCTTTTTATAATCCGTAGAAATATACATTTGTGTTTATTTGGGACGGGCCCAGCTGGAGGGCAAGGGAGCATTTCCAAACCCCTACCCCTAAAAAAAATTCCCCTAGAAAAAAATATCGTTCATTATGAAGTTACCGAAAATAATTTTGGCGTTCTATTCTCAAAATTACGTCAGACATTTTTCCCAGTCACTCGATACGAAGCTGCAATACCCGTTTTTTTCTTTTTTTCGCTACTCGAGTAAAAGACTAGACGACCGATTCAAGAAAAGAAAAAACATCTCCCTGGGGTAAAGGGATTGACAAGCAGATGCTGGGGGTGGGATCGCGAATTACGTCGCCAGTCGCCATTGTATGTTTGTGCATCAGTCAGACAGTGAAATTAGTGTAACCGGTTTCGGTCTGGGGGTGACAATTTTTAGCGTGAACTTGAGGGCATACGGACGAAAGGCGTTTTCGTTGAAAGAAAGTTTTTCCTGTCTTTCGTAACCTCTGCATCCACACCGATAGATAGAAGAACTCCGGGGCATTTTGGACGTGGCTCTCCTGTCCTTGGATCTTACGTCTCGTTCCCAAACCCTGAAAAGTTGAATTTCTTTCCAAAAAGGTAACTGAAAGATATGCTTACGTTGTGCTTTTAATTTCCTATTTAATTTAAATGAATATATTTTTCGTTTTGGAAGAAATGTGAATAAATGGAAGCATATCGGTAAATGGTTTAGCAAACGTTTTAATTTAGGTTTTATTAAGAGATACCGCAATCTGATTCTTTCTCTAATATATTAAATGACATTCGCCTGGGGCATAGGCGGCTCGTACAGGGGGGCAAGGGGGCGACAGCCCTTCCCTTTTAGCAATATCGGGGCCTTGCCCTCTCATTTTCCATAGTTAAAAAGTAATGATCGAGAGAGTGAAAAACGATTTATTACACCAAAATAATAGCTGAAAATGAAAAAAACAAGCTAAAAATTCCAACTTTTTAAAAGTTATTTCATAAAAATGGAATTTTAAACCGTAAGGGGAATGAGTCATATATGACCTGGTTGATTTTTTTGACTATTTTCCGCATTTTTTTGAGGTCATTTAATCAGTAATGTTAAAATACAATAATGTAACCAAATTTTACAAAAAAAAAAAAAAAAAAATCCTTCAAGAGACTTTACCCCCCTCCCCAAACACATTTCTTTTGACCGCCACTTTTTGGGTACACCAGCCGTCTATGGCAAGTCGTAACTGCTCTCCGCTGTTGAGACATTAAAAATGGTTGATACACTTATTTTAGTCTTGTCAATTTAATTCAAAAACTACAACGATTTGTGCAAATAAATGTTCAAAAATACAATCCATTCTAAGTCGTATGTACATGATAGTGTTTACAGGAAATATCATTGTAATGCCTCTATAAGATTTGATCTAAAAGTAAAAAGTAATTGCGAAAAAAATATTTTTAATTGTTTTACTGTGCACAAAAAAAGTCCTTGAAAATGTAGAAAATGTATTTTTTCTTTTTCTTTGGTTTGAATTTTAAACAAAAGGAATTACATTGTTGCACACTTCCTTAACACAGGGCTGTTCTCCTGACCATTTCCCAGTTTTACAGAAAATGCGCCGTCAATCTCATTTTGTAATGGGATTGACGGCTTCCCAGGATTAAAAAAATAATGATTGGAAAGCCATGAAACCAAATGATTAAATTATTTCTTTCTGTAAAATTTAAAAAGGAAGTGTAATCTTTAAATATTATTTAAGAATTTCCAATACTATCCTTATTATTAACATTACTTACTGAAGAAATATGCTTTTCAAATTTTTTTTGACCGAAAGAAAAAGTCACATCAAAAGAAATCTTGCAAGAGCTGCAGTTAAAATAAATAAATAATTTTTTTTAGAGAAAAACGTGATTGCTTCATTGGGGCAGCTCACCAGCGCTGCTCTTGAAAAATTTCATTGAGCATTTAAAATTCAAAATCATTTAATATAAAATAAATAAGTACTGCAGTAATTACCATTTTCAATATTAATAGATCGCCATTAATACTTAAAATGATAATTACGAAAATTTTATCATTTTGTAATAACAAGAAATATTTTTTAAAAACGACGAAAATTACAATAAGTGTATCAAATTTTGAAATTGTCATGAAAATATTTTTTGCTTGTCTTTTGGGATATTTCTTTTGTGATAGGCATCAACTATATGTCTAGGATATAAGTTAAAATATTGCTTGATAGGTGATGCTGCAAACTGAAAATATTTTATCATTTCACTTTGTCCCGCTATTTCATTTTGCTCCACATTCCACTACTATTCCTTTTCTGTGCTTTCTCCACGTTTTCTGAAAAAAAGTTAAATATTTAAATTTTATACGTTCTAACCCTCGAAATTCCCCAGAATGTTACTTGACGTTTCATAAACTTATTTTTTTTCCTGTCTTCCTTTTAAAATTGAAACGGGATATCAAGCTTTTGCCATGCCTAGGAGAAATCGATTATACGGATACGGCACTTCGTCCGTGGATACTCTTGATCTCGGAAATTTTGTACGCCCCCCAATGTATCATGGAGGGGCAGAAAAGTTAAGTAATGTGAACCTATTAAAAGGGGGGGGGGTGATTTTAACTATGGCTGCTACATTGTATTATGATTGTAGCATTTAAAACAAATATTTTATATGCACATCATGGTGATAAGCTCATCTAAATATCTCCCAAACAAAAATAAAGACTTTTTTTGAGCACAAAAATCAATTGTTGAAAAAATTAAATTTAAAACTTTAATTTCTATGGTTTTACGTTACTCACCAGGAAGCCAAACGAATATTGTACAAATAAAAAAAAGTTTAAATATAGGTAGTAGGGATGCACCGATAAGCAAATTGGCCGATTACCGATTACCGATTAATCGGCTAATGATAATCGGCCGATTAATCGGTAGAGCCGATTAATTATTAGGATTATTATTTTTAAATATTTACAAAGCTCGTCCGCACTGTTTTTCCCCTTTCTTTTGCAATTCCGATTTCAGAAATAGCTACTTATTTATTAATGAGAAAAGATTTGTTTTTCTGTGCATTTTTCCAATTTTCTAAAAATACATAATTTCAAAAGTTTATCAAATTTCTTTGAACCAATCATAATATTTTTGTAAACAAAATAGCATTAAGAGCCTAGATATGAAAACTATTTCAAAAAATAGGGGGGAAACTGTGTGGTGAGCACTTTAGTTTAGGGGACTTCTTAATTTAAAATTATTTTTTCAATTATAAGTTGCTATTTATTTCAAGTCTTTTATTCTTTGAAAATTAGAGCTTATCTAAAAGCATTAATCTAAGGAGAAAAGTTATGAAATGACACACATTTTGACATGCTGACACATTTTTTTGAAATGCTGCAATATTGTCAAAATGTGTGTATTTATTCAAAATAGGAATATTAAATTATTAACTCATGTGTATCAACCGAGAGGACTATTATTATTATTATTGCTATTTTGCATTTCATTCCTTGAATTATTTTTTTACTTACTGCACTGCACCTTCGTACTACATGTTATACTTGTGCTTGCAGAAAATTATTTATTTCTTGTTTATAAATTTATCCATCGTAGTTTCTTTTTTTTTTAACATCTGACTGATCATAAATGAAATGAAATATTTATGTTTTCGTATTTCAATTAAAAAGTTCAGGAATTTAACAGAGGTGTTTTTTTTTTTAATATATTCCAATCAGTTTTACGCATTGTATGGAATATTTGTTTTGTTTTTACTCTGTTCACTTTCATACTGCATGTCATTTCAGAAAATTACATTTATTTACTGTTAATACAACTGTTTATCATAGATTCTTGGTAAAGGTATACTTTAAAAAGTAATATTTAAAAAAAAATTGCCGATTAATCGGCACGATTCTGCCGATTATTAATAATCGGTAAGGTGGCCGATTATGGCCGATTAATCGGTATTGCCGATTAATCGGTGCATCCCTAATAGGTAGCAATCGAAAGAGCATTTGAGACCTATTTTTGACGGAAAAATTATTTGTCCTCATCCGCCCGTTATCGAGATATAAGGTCTTAAAATCTCAGGAAGTTTTCAACAAAGAGCCGAATGTAAAGACTTAGCAATAAATTAATAACCAAATTTCACTACCTGCATATCTACAAATCATAAATTGAAAGAAGTCTGCCATTACTCACTCGCTAATGAATTTGGTGACTTTTCTCAAAAATTTTTGCAGACTTTAAGGTCTCATATTTCGATAAAGAGTTACGACAGCAAAAATTGCATGCATCCAGAAACATGTTTTACAATACTCTTTCGAATGCCACATTTAATTTTTTTTCATTATTACACTACCGTACGGTTTCTTTTTCTTTGGTTTGAATTTTAAACAAAAGGAATTACAGACCATTTCCCAGTTTAACAGAAAAGGCGCTGTCAATCTCATTTTGTAATGGGATTGACGGCTTCCCAGTCTGTTAAAAAATTAATGACTGGAAAGACATGAATCAAAATGATTAAATTATTTTTTTCTGTAAAATTTAAAAAGGAAATGTAATCTTTAAATATTAGTTAAGATTTTCCAATTATATCCCTATTATTAACATTTCTTACTGAAGAAATATGCTTTTCAAATTTTTTTTGACCGAAAAAAAGTCACATCATAAGAAATTTTGCAAGCCGCAGTTAAAATAAATAAATAATAATTGAAAATAACAAAAATTTAATTTTCAATTTTTATTTTGTTCTTTTTCCTAATGGGTGAAATTGAAGAAATAAACAAATTTTTAAATAATTGCCCCCCCCCCCCAAAAAAAAAGAACGCCAACTAGATTTTGAAACATTTTGGGGATAAAATGGCTGTTCCTTTGTGGAGTTAATATAAGGGGGAAAATGATTGTAGCGGTTTAATACGTTTAAAACATTTATTTAAAAGTATAAAATAAGAATTAAAAAAAAAAGTTTTATGCGAAATTGTTTTTGCATATTTCACACGCCCATTAGTTGAATCTACTGCAATTTGCAACGGAAACATCCAAGATGGTCGTATGACACTTCAGTGCTATACGTTCCTGATGATTTAAAATGAAGGGACACTATATGTTTATTTGTGAAAGAGTCCATTATTTTTTTGCCGATTCCACAGCCCAGCGGATATACTACGTATTTTTGTACGTACTACAAATCAAAATGCAACCATAATTTTTCATAATCACGTATGTATTTTGGGGACGAAGGGGCGATTTTTCAAATTGTCTCGTTGTTTTTTTTTTTCTTCTGACTCAAAAATCTCTGCGCCAAAGAATTTTTAGTTATTGGGTGTTATTCACATAAACACCTTTCACAGGCGTCATATCATGAAAATTAATTTACCTAATCACATTTAGGCAGGGATTCAAGTGAAACAGGCAATCGCAAATTACAATCGCGACTGGAAATGAATTACATTAGAACGCTTCTTGATAAAAACATCGTGACGTTTGCCTATGAAAAACGAGCTAGATAAAACGTCACAGCCTACTTGGCGAATAAAAGGAGACCGCTGAGTGCTTGTGAGCTCTTATTGGCTCCACCCGTAGTGACGTCATGACAATTTAAGTTGATGATAATGTAATTCACTTCCAGTAGCGATTGCAATTCGAAGCGATCGCAGTGCTGTTTCACTTGAATCCCTCCCTTAAAAAAATATAAAAAAAATTAAAGGTTTCAAAAAAGAAATTGCCATTTTGGTGGGAAAATGGGAGGGGGGGTGACAACTAGAACTCCGCCCCGGGTGCCATCAGACCTTGCTACGCCACTGCAAGAACTAAACGAGCCTACTTTCCCGTACATCGACATCGGCATTGTAGCATCTGATCAATATTCTCTTGATTATCTGAAACTAAAAATTATGTCAAACATATCTTTATAGCACTTAAAGCTGATTTCTGAAAGCAAAATATACCCCTCTCATCAGATAAAATAGACACGTAAAAAGTAAATAAACGAGTCAATAAAGTTTAGTCGCACCTTTTAAAGAATGTAGTCCAGGATCTGACAGCACTTCTGTAGGAATGTTTGAGTAGGGGGAATTTTTTTTCAAAAATGTTTAGCAGGTGCCCTAGGAAGTATTTTGGACTCGGGTGGACATCCGCCACCTGGTGCATTTTTTTGCTATGACGTCATCAAAGATGGCGGCCATTTTGGTTCTCATAAATGCTAAAAAATGCCCAGCACTTGTGCAGGAAATTTAAAATTTGAGAATTTCTTTTCAAAAATGTTCAGTAGGCGTCCTAGAAAGAATTTTAGACTCGGGTGGACACCCGCCTCCTTTTAAATTTTCCGGTTATGACGTCATCAAAGATGGTCGCCGCTTGATCCTATAAATGCTCATATCTATGTTGATACTTGACCGATTTGCATGAAAATTGCAATTTTTTTACTAATTTGTCTGATGCTTATTTGTCTTTTAGCTGCACTGTTAGAAATTTACTCAAAAATGAAAATTTAAAATCAATTTATTTATTTATTTTTATTTTCAACTACCATAACTTAACCATAAAAAATGGTATTAACCCTTTATTTGTGCGAGAAACTGCTAACTTTCCTCTGCTTGCATTCCAAAAGATACAACCGTATTACAAATCAGTAAAACGTCCTGCTGTCCAAGCGATAGCAACGAAAATTTAAATTTATATAAAATAGACATGAATAAGACAAAATACGAAAATTCCGACATGTTGTAGCAGTTAAGGAGAAGTACTTGATCTCTTTATCACAGTTCCGAATTTATTGTTGATTATGATTTTTCTTCTCCAAAAAAACATTCGAAGAACCGTCTTTACTATCCTGTAGTGCTAAAGGTACAATGTGCAAAAATATTGTCTCAATTAATGGTGCGTGGCACTCGTTGCACTAGAAGGTGGCAAATTCTCAAGGCCAATATTCTTCACGTGATCATACGCTGTAATTCTTAGTTCATCTAAAAATTTACATGATGACCCTTTTCACATTACCTGCACTACGTATTCTTTTGCTGATTCGCGAATTTTTTCTACGTATACCAGTCGGATGATATACCAATTTTCTCCAAATATTTCGTACAAACATAATGAAGAGCTGTTTTTTTAGTGTAAAATGTACTCCAGTAGTTTGATCCAGATATTGCGTGGATGGTTGGTAGGTTTTCATCTTTGTTTCGGTGAGTATTATAAGCAGACAAAAGTCTCGTAGAATTCATAACTCAAGTGTACCTCTAAAGTTCCTAAACACCAAATCGCTGAATAAGAGTATACCTGGGAAATAAAGCTAACACCATTAGTCTCGAAGTCTGCTTCCTCTGCTATCAAGCAATTTATTATGTCCAGGTCTTTCCACGCTGTAAGATCAGTTTGTTTCCTGATGATGCCCAAAAGTTGTTGATTAGGATAGGCAGAGTAGCATCTTGAGAGATTTTATTGACGCGTGCAAAAATACTGCTACCTTGTTTCTACGCTTTCGGACTTTTTAGGAGAAAATTTGCTCTAATTGTAAAAAATATTATACTCTTCCACAGCACCTAGTGATGCTCCCAATATATGATTTAAATAACAATAATAATTAAAAAAAAACAGTTACTACTTCGTCAAAGTTTTTTTTTTATTTGTCATAGCCTTTCGTACAAAAAAGTTCACTAAAAACAGGACTTTTTATCAGACAAGGTTTCTTCTCTTATGTTGCCATAAGATTTTTCTAGCTCTTTTTACAATGCACCTATTTGTGATCTTAACATAAACTCTTGTTCATTAGCAATGAACAGTTTTCAGATGGTTCATACTGAAAGAGCTCTTCCACGTCAGAGGAACGAACTAAAAGTTTTCGCATCATGATGTGTGGCTAACTGTTTGACTTCTTTTTACCAGCTTTCCTTGTGGTAGTACAAGCATTTTGTGTTTTGTTGCAAGGAAATACTGGCAATATGGCCTTAAGAATTTAGCTTGAGCGATCTTGACTCTTTTTCCCTTGTATTAAGCTCAGTCACCAGTATTAAAAAAGTTTTATATATTTTTCATTGTATCTTGTGAAGCCAGTACGTTTGTTGGTTGCTTCACAAGATACAATGAAAAATCTGTAAAACTTTTTTAATACCGGTGACTGTACTTAACACGATACAAGAGGAAGAGAGTCACGATAGCTCAAGCTCCATTCTTAAAGCCATATTGCCAGTATTTCCTTGCAACAAAACACAAAATGCTTGTACTACCATAAGGAAAGCCAGTAAAAGAAGTCAAACAGTCAGCCTCACATCATGATACGAAAACTTTTAGTTCGTTCCTCTAACGTGGAAGAGCTCTTTCAGTATGAACCATCTGAAAACTGTTCATTGTTAAATGAACAAGAGTTTATGTTAAGATTACAAATAGGTGCATTGTAAAAAGAGCTAGAAAAATCTTATGGCAACACAAGAGAAGAAACCTTGTTTGATGAAAAGTCCTGTTATATAGTGAACTTTTTTGCACGAAAGGCTATGACAAATAAAAACAAACCCTTGAAAGTAATAACTATTTTTTATTATTATTATTATTTAAATCATATATTGGGAGCATCACAAAGTGCTGTGGAAGAGCATAATATTTTTTACAATTAGAGCAAATTTTCCCCTAAAGAATCCGAACGCTTAGAAACAAGGTAAGCAGTATTTTTATACATGTCATTAAAATCTCTCAAGATGCTACTCTGCCTATCCTAATCAACAACTTTTGGGCATTATCAGGAATTGGGCATCATTATAATTTGCTTGACAGCAGAGGAAGCAGCGGAACTTTAGGGGTACACTGGAGTTATGGATTCTACGAGACTTTTGTTTGCTCATAATACTCACCGAAACAAAGATGAAAACCTACCAACCATCCACGCAATATCTGGATCAAACTACTGGAGTACATTTTACACTAAAAAAACAGCTCTTCATTATGTTTGTACGAAATATTTGGAGAAAATTGGTATATCATCCGACTGGAATACGTAGAAAAAATTCGCGAATCAGCAAAAGAATACGTTGTGCAGGTAATACGAAAAGGATCATTATGTAAATTTTTAGATGAACTAAGAATTACAGGGTATGATCACGTGAAGAATATTGGCCTTGAGAATTTGCCACCTTCTAGTGCAACGAGTGCCACGCACCATTAACAAGGCCGTATCCAGAGGGGGGGGCCCGACGGGCCCGAGCCCCCCCCCCGAAACTCGAAATGTTTTATAATGTAAAACAGAAAAAAAACAACGTTTTCTTTGTTTTTAAATTTCAAATGGCAAAAAAAAATATATTATTTTTTCTTTTTAACTATTAAACGAGTAAAAATTTGAAGAAGTACAAAAAAAAAAAAAAAAGACAATTTAAATTCTTATTAGCTGCAAAACAAACTTGAAAACAAGACTCTCATTAGCACTTCCAGCTCTCTTTCCCAAATCAATTCAGGCTCAAGGCAAGCTACTTATCAGTTTGATCGGCGGTCCCCCCTCCCCCCATAAAACTTATAAAACTTACACCACTCAGATTCTTACCCCCTAATCGCGGGCCCCGAGTTTCCGACTAGGCTGAGATTGCTTCTCAGCGCCCTGATTCAATTAACAGGGTACTTTTTTGGTCCCCATTTATAAGCATTTGTAATCCTCGAGGGATTTTAATAGCTAAACATGTCTTCAAACACTTCTAAACATGTTAATATCAACAAGACCACACAAAAACGGATACGTTCACAGACCCTCTGCTTTGTTGGACGATCACCAATCTTAGACAAAAGTTACTTTTAAAAAATTCCATTTACAAATGCTTAAAAACCTTGAAAACTTTGTTAAATGTAGCTGTAAACCTTGAATTTTAAAGTTTCTAACACAAATGGAGGGGAGGTGGGCATCAAGTTGCGCGAAACTCAGCTCCTTGATTAAAAAAAATATTCTGCGTAATGCAAAAATCATATTCCAGCATTTTTTGTAGCATATTCTCAAAAATAATTTTTTTTGACTCGCATGTTTCATTTCTGACTATTAAATACCTAATTCAGTATTTTAGAAGTTACTTTGTAATTGATTCTTTTATTAATATGTTAAGCACGAGAAAAAATATTACCCTACCTGTATTCTTTTTCGTTTTCTGCAGTACTAGTGATTGAAAAAGAAATTGTCGTTACAAGTATTTTTTAATTTTTTTTTAATCTTTAAAAGATGTGTCTTTCAAAGTTTTAACAATTTCGTAAGACTGTCCAATCAACTATTAAAACGTCAGAGACTGGAAAGTGCCAATGAAATGCTTTAAAGAATTTTAACTGTTCCAGAGTCTTTGAAAATCATTAAATACCTTTTTGAAACTCCTTCAAGAGTGCTTCAATCCTATTTCTTATAAATAATTAAAATATGAATTAACTAAATGGCCAGAATGTTACTCTCTCGTTAATTATTTTTTAAATCTCTACACTATTTCTTTTAAAGAATTTTATGTGTTTTATAATATTGGTTATTTTATGTTACTAACAAGTGCTGTGTCTGTCGGTGAGTTGGAGAACTGATCAAAAACTACTATGTAACTATAGTGAAAACCGATGTAAGCAAGTGATAATGTGTTAATCTTTTCCCACCCTTGTCCTTCCTCTCTGTCGCTTAATGTTAATCGTTTGTTAAACTAAACCAGCGGTGGCCAACCCGCGGCACGCGTGCCACAATGTGGCACGGCAGAGTAGTAAGAGTGGCACGCGAAGACTTTTTGAAAAATTCCAAAAATTGAGGAAAAAATGTTGATCTCAAAAATATTGAAAGAAACTAAAATCCTTAAACTGATAAATGTGACATCATGACGATTAAGTGTCAGGAGGCTGGTTCACAAACTGTCTGAACTACAATATTGTAAAGTACTTAGAGTTAGATTCGGACATCCAACGAAAGCTGGAACGTTACAGACAATGGTTTTTAAAGCATATTAGTGATTGTCATGAATGAAACTTTCGATGGTGCAGAATAGATTCTTGATCTGCAATAGTTTCAGCTACGGGTGATGAAATTTAAAAATAAAGTTCTCAGCAACTAAAATTAAGAAACCAGATTGGACAAAATTCGGTATGGTTGTACAACTGAAGACCCTTAAATTGTTTTTGTTACATTACTCAAAACTAATTTGGCAAAAAAAAACTTCAAAAGTATCATCGAATTATTTATCACAAACTCCTTGCCAAGGAAGGAAACTTTTTCTCTGTTTGTGACCTTGTAGAGTACACTGTCAAGGGCGTAGCTAGGACTCAAGTTAGGGGGGTGCAAGCAGTGGCACCCCAATAGGAGGTCACTGTGACCTCCCAAAAAGTTCTTATCCGATACAAATTGGCTGATGAAATTTGAAAACAGTGAGACAGTATTGCAAGGCTGAACTTCTTTATTTTATTTATTTATTTTTTTCTTTAATTAATTTATTTATTTTTTTTTCTTTAATTAATTTATTTATTTATTTTTGTGATACCTCACGTTTCTTTTGGTAGACATAGATAAGTATGCATTTTTGTATTTTATTTATTTATTTTTTAATCCTTCAGTAAAATTGAGTTTCATTCGGTAAATTAAAAATTATCTCCTCAAAAACAGGTAAGCTTACTATCATTTTCTGAAAAGTAATCAATACTAGATATAATAACGCAGTTTATATAAAGTTCCCAAAAATTAGCATAAAAGTCAAATTTTTCAATGAAAAGAAAAAGAAAAAAGTAAGAAAGAAAGACAAAAAAGTGCTTGAAATTCTATTTGCACAAAAAAAGGAGGAAATTATGAACTCAAAGAAACTATACTTTATTCAGTCATGCACACCTTAAACCAATGGATGGTATAAAAAAATTCTAAAAGAACAAAACAGTAGTTTTTTATAAAATGATTTTATCACAATGCAAAATGTAATACAGAAAATTAGATAAAAATGTGAGTGATATGTTTTTAAAACCTGTGGTTTACGTAAACAAAGAAATGGGCAAAAAATAAAAACATCATCCTTATTTAGAATGAAATGATACGGTTTATTTTAAATGTTTTATGAGTTAAAGTACTTAAAATAAATTGTATGCACAGATAAAAAGCAAATGCAAACCCAAAATTAATAAATACACAAATAAATTCGGCAAAATCGTCAGTTACCAAAGAAGTTAAAATTAATCAATAAAGCTTATATCAAAACAATACTGAATATGAAACGCATGAAAGGGGACAAAATCGTGTGTCAAAAAAAAAAATAAATAAAAAAATGGGAGGTCACAGTGACCTCCCATTGACTTTGATCTAGGGGGGTGCAGCTGCACCCACCTGCACCCCCCTAGCTACGCCCTTGTACACTGTATTAACAAACTGCGAATTAGAGCTCTGAATGTTTTGTGAACTTTCCCAGGAGAAAGAGGAGAGTATGGCAAGTTACTCCTTCATTGAAAAGTGCAATAGCTGTCCAAAGTAAAAATAGTCATAAATTTTTGAATTTTAGGAAGTGTGATTTAATAATAAAAAATTTAAAATATCTGGAAGGAAAGTAATGGGGACTTGCTACTTATGAATAAAAAAAGCAATCGAATTTAGCTATGTTATCTCTTATTATCCGGCGTTTAAGTAATTTAAATTTAAGATTGTAATAAAAAAAGTTTCCTAAACAAGTATAGGCCATCTACATTCTTTTATGATGAAACTTCAGTTTCTTTCTCTCTACTCTCTACTACGAAAAATGAATAAAACATTAAAAATTAATACTGAAAGTAACAACACAAATTTAGTAATTTTACGATGATATATGGAGAAAATTTTACACCTATTTTAAGTATTCATTCAGTGTTAAGTTTAATGATTTTCAGGGTGATAAAAAAAATCTGATCTTTTCATTCTTTGTCTATTTCTCTTCGAGACACTATTTGTTACCTTTCTGATATCCAAATCAGTATTGCTGACCTTTTGCATTGGTCATCAATAAGAGTTTACTTCAACAAAAAGTTATCCACGTCATATAGAAATTTATACCAACAAAATTTTTTTCACGTTTACACACTTTAGCCGTTAGGTGCTGTTGTAGATTTTGTTCAAAATACGCTTCTAAACAAATATTTTTTGTTATGAATGCAGAAAAATCTAAATACCGTTGAACATTAATTGATAGCACTTAAAATACTTAAACTTCTTAGGATTCTCAAGAACTAATCCTAAAATTAAAGACTTCGTAAAAAAGATACAGACTCATAAACCACATTAAGTACAGACTGCTTATTTTTTAGAATAGAATTTTCTATGTTATTTGTTTCTTTTTTAAGCATAAGTCAACTGACAGAACCTATAAAAGTGTTTAACTCTTAAGTTCAGACTTGTTCTATCTTTATTGTCATTTAGATTTCAATTGCTCAGATTTACGAGAAAAGGTGTTTTATTTAGAGAAGAATTACATAGTCAATAAATAACCTATTTTTAATTTTTCAAAAATGTTCAGTTTTTTGGAAAAATATAATGTGGCACGCTGAGCTTTTTCTCTCCAGACAGTGGCACTCTACCTAAAAAGGTTGGCCACCCCTGAACTAAACATTTTTTTATGCTTTGATTAATCTTAATTTGCAAAAGAATGCAGAAAATTTATGAGATTGTTGTTTGCCTACTTTTCCAACATGTTTTTGAAGTCCCGATTGCCCCATATAAGGCCTCAAAATGCAGAATTTTAAAACTTTTTTTCAAAAATTTTCCCGGGGGAGAAACCCCGGACCCCCTAAAATTACGGATATTCTACCCCATTTAAAAAAGTTGTCATTACATATCTCTCCATTTCCAATAAAGGTCAGTTCAAGAAAATAATAAGAATAAAGAAATGAAAAACACACACATCAAACATCGTGTGTGGGGGGTGGGGGGGGGGGGTCAGCTAGAAATTAAACTCATAGCACACAAAAAAATGTATGTGTGTTTGGGCAATGTGCGAAACTCTGGGCCCCTCCCGAAATTTTTTTCTGGATACGGCCTTGACCATTAATTGAAACAATATTTTTGCACATTGTACCTTTAGCACTACAGGATAGTAAAGACGGTTCTTCGAATGTTAGGAAGAAAAATCATAATCAACAATAAATTCGGAACTGTGATAAAGAGATCAAGTACTTCTCCTTAACTGCTACAACATGTCGGAATTTTCGTATTTTGTCTCATTCATATCTATTTTATATAAATTTAAATTTACTGATTTGTAATACGGTTGTATCTTTTGGCATGCAAGCAGAGGAGAGTTAGCAGTTTCTCGCACAAATAAAGGGTTAATACCATTTTTTATGGTTAAGTTATGGTAGTTGAAAATAAAAATAAATAAATAAATTGATTTTAAATTTTCATTTTTGAGTAAATTTCTAACAGTGCAGCTATCGGTCAAATATCAATATAGATATGAGCATTTATACGATCGAGCGGCGGCCATCTTTGATGACGTCATAACCGGAAGATTTAAGAGGAGGCGGGTGTCCACCCGAGTCTAAAATTCTTTCTAGGACACCTACTGAACATTTTTGAAAAGAAATTCTCAAATTTTAAATTTCCTGCACAAGTGCTGGGCATTTTTTACCATTTATGAGAACCAAAATGGCCGCCATCTTTGATGACGTCATAGCAAAAAAATCACCAGGTGGCGGATGTCCACCCGAGTCCAAAATACTTCCTAGGGCACCTGCTAAACATTTTTGAAAAAAAATTCCCCCTACTCAAATATTCCTACAGAAGTGCTGTCAGATCCTGGACTAATGTAACTGTTATAGTTCTTCCGTAGAAAAATTCCACAATCGTTTTCAAAAGAAAAAAAAAAATAAATAAATAAAATAAAAGTACAAAGAACTTCAAAACACATTTTATCAAATAAAGAAAAAAAACTTGTTCGTTAATAAAATGTCTTGAATTTCATTTTTAATCCGTTGCCAGTTGTTAAATATAAATAAGGAATAAAATGCTCTCGTGAATGAAAAATTTTTGTTAACAAAAAAAAAATCGTCTGATAAAAAAAAATAATAATAATAAATTAAACAAACAAATAAATAAATAAACAAAAAATCGTCTGCCCAGTCAGTCATTTTTTCTGAGCCTGCATTTCCGCCATGTTTGCGGAGTCGGAGTCGGAATCAGAGTCCTCACAGAAGATTATTCAGAAAAGTACTTTACAATACATTATTTATCAAAACCATTTTCTTACAAAGTTAGTTTGAAGGAAATCCGCCTTGAAGTTCAGAATCAACATTCAATTTAAATTTCTCCGTAGGCGCTCATGTTAAAATTTTTTCTGAACGGTTCATCATTGAACGAAAAATGGTTCAAATTGAAAAGTGAAATATAGGAATGAGCCTCTCCGAGATCTTTCGAACAAAAAAAAGTTTATTCAATTCGGACGGTTCACTTAAAAGTTATTATGTGGGGAAAAGGTTGTTTGAACGGTTCAATGTTGAACAAAAAAAATGTTCAAATTGAAAATTTAAATCCGGTAATGAAGCATCCTTGCCGAGACCTTTTGAACAAAAAAAGTTTGTTTAAATCGTTCATTCAAAAGTTATTAGGTGTGAGAGCTTGTTTGAACGGTTCAATGTTGAACGAAAAATTGTTCAAATCGGAAATTTAAAAACGGGGATGAAGTATCCTTGCCGAGATCTTTCGAACAAAAAAAAGTTTGTTTAAATCGGACGGTTCACTCAAAAGTTATTAGGGGTGAGAGCTTGTTTGAACGGTTCAATGTTGAACGAAAAATTATTCAAATCGAAAATGTAGATACGGGAATGAAGTACCCTTGAAAAGATCTTTCGAACAAAAAAAAAGTTTGTTCAAATCGGACCATAGGCGTCACCGAGGTCTTATTATTGGGGGGGACGGACATTGATCTCTGGCTTCAAAAATTTCATCGTGCGGTACGAAAAAGATCTGTAATTTGGGTATCCAGAGTGAAGGCGTCTATCCCCTTCCCCCCGGGTTTTAGAAACGATTTGTGTGCAAAGATTTACAAAGGTATTTTGATTTTTATTTTCTTATTATGTACTAGCGGTACCCGCACGGCTTTGCCCGTGGTATAAACTTAAAAATTCATTTGTAAAAAATTGATATAGCAAAAAAAAAACTCTATTTTAGTTATAATTCAACTATAATTCTTTCAAAGAATGATATAAAAATTTGGCATGGACCCCACACTACTTCCTTTTACGTGTAAATTTCTTAGTAGATGCCTCAAATGCTAAAATAGTGCTTGGAGTGAGCAAGATAACAATTCAAACATTTACATCCCTAGTTTGCCACAAAACAATGCCAAAAAAAAAAGGTTTTACAATAATTAATCTCCTAAATATCACCGATTTTAACATCATTCAGTGGATTTTTCGCAAAATATCGCCAATAGCGCCAAATTGAACCAAAATAAAAAAATAAATTTTTTCGCCACATTTGCCGCCAACTTGGCGATATGTCGCCAAATTGGCGTCAAACACTTGGCGACTAAAAGCTTGGCTATATTTCGCCAAGTGGTCGCGCCAATTCATATCACTTTTGTCTGCATTGAAATTAACACTGATTTACCCCATAAAAGGGGTAAAAAACCCCTTGGGGGAATTCGAATGCAACTCCAAGGGGAGGTGCACAAAAATAAGCCAAAAGAGAAAATAAGGACAATTTTGCTGCTCACAGAAATCTTACCAAAGTTTAAAAGAAGATTAAAATATTTCTTTTCTAACTTCAAATACAAAATAATATTAATTTAGTGCATTATTCTTCACCATGATAATAAAAACAATAAACATCGACAAACATCAACCAGCAAATGATAAATTAAAAGCCAAACTCATTCACTCAAGCCATTTACTGCAATTTATATTGAAATAAAAAAAGGAAATAAAATATGTTTTGCCAGACGATAAATTTAGAATGATTTACTATCATGTTGTTTCTTTTTTGACCTCATTTGGTTAAACAATGTTTCCCTCTTCTACACAACTCGTCAGATCGCCAAAATGTCTCTAAACTCACAAAAATGGTACGCGTCAGTTTCTTCCTTCTCTACCTTTTTTAAAGAAAGGACTCTTTATCTCTTAAAGGACTTAATCATTTCTCATTTGATTGACAGGTGCCATCTTATCACGATTTTATTATATTTCATTTGACTAATTTTAATAAGCCTTGGAGTTTGGATTGCTACAAAAACAAATACATTTTTAAAATTATTAATGGAAAAAGAACGAAACAAATAAACGAAATAAAAACGTAACCATGGTAACAACATTAAAAGTTGATTTCCGTTGATAAAATAATTCATTTCATTACTGAACTGCTTTACTGAAGATAAGCCTTGAATTCCGGGATTCTAAAAACAATTGTTACAGCTCTCCTGATGATCGTAGAAACTTCGAAAAAACTTCATTTTGTGCAGAAAATTTCAAGCTTTCGAATGACATAAGACTTGAAAATGTGTATGAAATATTTCTTCCCTATTTTATCGAATTTCCGCTAAGAATTCGAATAGAAAAAGAACGAAATGGAATGTTCGAAAAATCGCTTCGAGGTGCAAAACTACATGCTACAAACTAATTTTGTGCCAAGTGGCATGAAAATCGACCGAACGGTTTTGGCGCTACGCGCGTAACAGACAGAAAGAAAAACAGACCCACCTTCAGCTTTATTATTAGTAGAGATACTGAGTATGTTCCGAATCCCCCCCCCCCTCGCCGTAAACTTGAACTGGTGAGCCTGCTACAAAATGCTATGTGACGTACTATAACACATAGATATCTTATCATTATTATTTCACTTTTGATCTTTTTAAATGAATTGGAGTTAACATACCTATTGTCTAATTTTACAAATTCAAGCAATATGAAAAATAAGATGAGACAGACAAAAGATATCAGCCCACGAAAAGATAAAAATTTAAAATATGTATTCCAAAACTAGACCAAAAACATTTCTCCGACTGTTTTTGCTGAGGATGAATTTTTCTGCAATTATTTTTGAATCGACATTGTCCAGTACATCTTTGTGGACATAACACATTGCAACGTGGTTTAAACGTTTTTGAGTCATTGTTGACCTCAAATATGATTTGAATTTCCTTAAAGCACTGAAACTTCTTTCAGCCTCGCAACTGGAGGCTGGAGTTTTGCCGCTGGTCTAACCCTGCTGCCCAAGACGCGACATCAGACAAGGGCCCGAACAGAACACCAGGGTCGAGGGCATGGGCGGATACAAGGGAGGGGCGATGTGGGCGATCGCCCCTCCCTTGAGGGCTCACCACTGATTCATTTTCAATATTGAAGTTCAAAAAAGACATTTTTTGACCATTTTCGCTTCTAGTAGAAGAGAGGTTTAGAGCTCTCCAGAGGATAAGTTTCCCAATTGAAGTCCAAAACATGTGAGGTCAACATTTGTAAACCAAAATGTATGGTAAAGGACACGTAACAAAATCAATCGCCCCTCCCTTGAAACATTTCTAGATCCGCCCTTGGTCGAGGGTCATCTGTATTTTGTTGATTACTATAGAAAGCAGCACAATGGGAATCGGAAGAAGAGATGCTTCACAGAACTTATTTGCTAATCACTCCTATTCCAGTCAAAAAACGAAAAACAGCTTAAATGCTCGTTAACAATTTGTCCCAATACGAAAAGGAGCCGTTTTTTGCCAAAGGAAAGAGACTAGTAATAAAAGTATCGTCTGTACAGCTTATGTGGTATTCGTTGGGAACCCCGTTTTCTTCAAGTCTGACTGAGAGACATTGCGACCCCTCATTACCTATCCGCGACTTAAGTCCGCGATTACCCATCCATCTTTCTTCTTTTGACAGTCGACAGTCAACTGCGCTATCACGGAAAGAAAGAATGTCTATTGAAAGGACAGTTGGTAACAAAACGCTTTCTTGACGTCTTCTCTTGCAATGAAAAATGGTTCATCATTTCTAAGTAACTAAAAGTGACCATTTTAATAAAAGAAAGACGTCGTAGAAATATCTCAGAAAACCACTTAAACTTTAAAGTTTAAAAATTCAGAGTTCAGTAGAGATTCTAAAGTTTGGGTTTCATAACTTTTTGCAAACATAGAAAAAAAGAATGAGATTTGAAATACAGTATGAAATAAAGGTTTGATTGATCATACAAATTTCAAACAGCTAAAATATTCATAAAAATTGAAAAAATAAAAAATATGTAAATTTAGAGAGTTGAGAAGAAAAATTTTCAAGGGAGGGGATTCGCGCCAAAATTAAATAGCTAACTTTACCTTGTTCGGTTATTGTCTACATAAGAACTTTCTTTTTTCTGAAATCAATGTATCACTTGATTATTGATTTATTGTAACGTGTGTCCTCTTGTTTCTGAATTTTTAAGTGAAACTTGTGGGAAAATATTGTGGGGATGGGAGCTTCTTGCCGGGGGACGTGATCTTCGATCCCCACTTATCTTGCCGCAGATGGGAAGTGACATAAAATTAAATACCTTACTTTATTTTATCCTTTAAAATGTCTTCATACGAAGAACTTTCTTTTTTCAGAAATCAATGTATCAGTTGATTATTGATTTGTTGTAACGCGTGGCCTCTTATTTCTGAATTTTTAAATGTGAAAAAATATGGGGGGGGGGACTGTCCCCTCTTCAAAATTATTGGGGGGGGGGGGACGGGTCCCCGAATCCCCATAGGCCGTGACGCTCGTGAATCGGACTGTTAACTAAAAAGTTAATATCGCGGGCCAGGTTGTTTGAACGGTTTAAAGTTGCACCAAAAATTGTTCAAATCGAAAAATCAAGTATGGGAATGAGCTGTACTCGCCGAGATCTTTCCAACAAAAAAAAGTTTGTCCAAATCGGAATGTTCATTCAAAAGTTATTAGGGGGGGGGGACAGACATACCGACCGACCGACACAGACACACAAATTCCCCATCTCAATACCCTACTTTCAAATTTTTAATTTTTCGATATTTATTTCATTTTTTTGTTTCTTTTTGACTTTTTTTTACTTGGCGATATTTTTTTTACTTGGCGATATTTTTTTGGACTTGGCGATATTTTTTGGACTTGGCGACATTTTTTAGATGCATTAAGCCAATTTTAATGCTTTTTTCGTCTCTTTTATTTTTAACGGGAAAGTAGGCTAAAAAGTAGTATTAGAGGGTCAGGAAGTGGGTGCCCCCCCCCCCAACCTCTTTCATATTCATCATTATGTCAGTCAGGGGTGCCCACAGGGGGGGATTATGGTGCAAGTTGCGCTATCAAAATTTTTGGGGGGGATTTTTTAAAACTAATTTAATTATTTAAATTATTTATTAATTTATTTTTTAATTTAAATTATTTTTTTATTATTATTTATTTATTTATTCATTTTTTTTATTTATTTTGTGTGTGCGAGCTTAAAATGCCTGGAAGGGAAAAAAGCGAATCTATTCTGCGCATAATTCGAACTTTCAAAAAAGTAATAATATATTTAAAAAAATAATAGTTATAATTTAAAAAAATGAATAAATATTTAAAAAATAAATAAATAATATTAAAAAAATAAATAACATTTTAAAAAATAAATAATATTTAAAAAAATAAATAATATTTAAAAAAATAAATAATATTTAAAAAAATAAACAAAAAAAGGGAAAAAATAAAAATAAAAAGCACAAGAGGGTTGTGAAAAATTTTTGAGGGGGAATTTGCGCCATTGAGCTTGGGGGGGGGGATGGGCACCCCTGATGTCAGTCAAGGGTGAATGTTTGTTACACACAGTTAATTTGACGCTTAACAGTCATAAACATCAGCAGAACACCATCCACGTCGTAACACAGCTGAATTGGGAAATTTTCTATTTTTTAATTTTATTTTTATCGGATAGTACAACATACACAAACATCATCGGTGATAAAAGTTTTGCGACACGACAAGTATTTTTTTTTTTAAATAATTTTTAAAATTCAACCGACGGTGACGTGATATGGCTGATTGAATTTTTCGGGCTTGAAAACGCAAGCGCCAATGAAAGAAGCTTTGCCTATCGACCCGAGTGGAACCAGGTCAAACCATGTTTTCCGTTCTTTCACAACGTTGTTCCTCAGGGCTGCCGTAATAGGTAACAGTCTCCAAGTAATGCCTTTCTAAAAAATTGAATGAATTGTTTTCGCCGCAAAAAGCTTAAAACAATCATCGCTGACCCCCGTGGCAGGTTACTATACTTCGCAGCAACTTAACTTGTCAGTGACGTCACTACGGGCGGAGCCAATAAGAGCTCACAAGCAGTCAGCGGTCTCCTCTAATTCGCCAAGTAGGCTGTGACGTTTTATCTAGCTCGTTTTTCATAGGCTAACGTCACGCTGTTGGCTCCGCCCGTAGTGACGTCACTGCCAAGTTAAACTGCTGCGAAGTATAGATTGCCTTTTGATGAATCCAATCTCCATGGTGAATTATAAGGGTCATTCCATGGTGACTAACGTAACATTCAGAGCTGATTTTGTAACTGTTTTTACTTGTAACTTAAAGGATAAAAAATATTGTTTAGCTATGCCGATGGATTGACAATTTACATGGTATCTATACTGTCTGTTTGCGTATTGGGCACCTGGCAGCCACGAACGCTTCCATTTGAAAAAAGGGAAGATAGGTTTAGGATGCGCACTGCCCGATGCCTTCAGTTTTTGCACTTGCTACTTCCTCGTTGCATTTCCCCCCTATTTCGAGAAAGTCAGAAGAGACTTGACGCGTACGCAGATTTAACGGAGGTTTCGCAAAAAAATGTTAGACAGCATGTATCATTTCTGCTAATAATTTAAAACAAAATTACTGACAGTAGATATTTTTCAACGAAAAAGGGCAGTGTGACTAACGTAACATTTTTGCAACCCTGAAAATGAATGCTCAAATTGTAAGGCAAAAATTCCTCAAAGTTAAGCAAGTGTTAAAAATTGAATGATATATTTGAAAAATGTGTAAAATTGTCTTTTAAAAACATAAAACACATTTATTAAATCTTAATTTTTTTTAGTTTTAAGTGTCTCTTTTACTCAAGATGGAGTGTGATTAACGTAACCATCGAAATAACAAGCAGTAAACACACTAAAAACTATTTATTACGACTAATCTCAATGATAATTACAATACCTTTTCATTTTTTTTAACTTCATATGTTGTATGATTTTTATTTATTTATTTATTTATTTATTGATACTTTTTTTACTTCGGTTTTTTTTTTTCTTCGGCTGAGGTTGACATTTCCATGGAATGACCCATAATAAACTTGAACTAATTGATAAAGCAAGAAAAAAAATATCTACAAAGAAAAGATAGTATACTGCCGCGTTAAGCGCAAAAGTGGTATCTGCCGTCGAGAGAAATAACTCTTCAAAGTTTTTCACCTCCATTTATTTGATTCAGTTGGTACTTTTTCAGATTTTTTCAAAAAATATTTCTCATTCTCAAATAAACATATTATTAGGTAAACAACGTTACAAAGAAACCAAATGAGGATAATAACGCAATTTTGTGAAAAAGTGCAGAAACGATTTTTGTGTTTAGTACTGTAGTGTAGCTGCAATATTATTTTCTATGTGAAGGCCTGAAAGAAAAAGCCATATGACGTCACTGGTTTCGTTTCTCAATCACGCTTTTTTTCGCACCTGGGTTTTTTAAAAATTCATTAAAAATCAATCATTGTGTTCAAAAATTCTGCGGTGCTTAATTTTTGTGTTTTGTTAGTTTCGTCAAAGTAGTTAAACTGGCTTGTAAACGGTCCTGCTGATTGGATACTTATATTCTGCAGCTGTTACGCAATGACACAGGCTTACGATAGATTCGGAGTACTTTTGCGCAATTTTGACTGGTTAGCTCTGAATTAAAACAAAAATGTACGCTTTTTTGGCTCTGAAATTAATGGTTAATCTGCGGAAACAAAAAAAAAAAAAAAAAGCAAACTGATCCTTTTTTTTCCCTTCATTGAAAAGAGAGTCATTTTTTAAAACATGTTTCGTGTTATTACCCTTTTAACATCTATTGTGTAACAAAAATCAACAGAATATTTTTTAAACATGAAATCAAATTGTTTTGACTTTATAGATTTCACGAGAAATAGGTTTGGTAAAACCGTCCCTGAACTAGGGTCTTTTCTCCTCCACGCCCCACCTCTTAGCGTAGAGCCTTTGGTTACGGCCCTGACTACTACACTGCAACGTTTCTTGACAAAAACATCGTGACGCCAGCGTGACGTTTGCCTATGAAAAACGAGCTAGATAAAACGTCACAACCTACTTGGCGAATAAGAGAAGATCGTTGACTGCTTGTGAGCTCTTATTAGCTCCGCCCGTAGTGACGTTCAGTTCAGTGTCAAGTTAAGTTGCTGTTTTAGTATAGTATCGTTTTTTAGCCTATTTTTCGGATTATCCGCGGTCCACCCCTTTTCGCGGACAATCGGGAGTTTACTGCTTTTAATTCGTGAAAATTTTTGAATTATGACGGATTTACACCTTTAGAGAAAGTGTATTATTCAACTTCGCAGAGATGGCCTATGACTCCTCCTTTTTTCAGGATTGTCCAATTTTAGGAAGGGGTGATACGCAGATGAAAATTGAGGAATGGGATTCACAATTGAGGCATTGGTTATAAAGCTTGAATACGTCACCTTGCTTACCTTTTTTGCCTTGTCTCCCAATTTGAGAAATTAGCCAAAGAGGAAACTATTTTAATTTTTGCACAATCGAGAAAGATTTCTCATTGGATACAAGAAAGTAGGTGGGTCTTGGTTTTATATCTTTCCGCAGCCATTGGCCATTGACTGCAACGCCTCCAACTGTTCATTTAAATTTAAAAACAAAATGGTAACATAAGGGTTGCAATAAAGAAAGCAAAGACTTGTTTTCACTTAGTCGCCAAATGCAGGTGTGGCTCGAAGAATTATTTAATATTTCATAAAACTTATCACTTCGCCAAAATGTCGCTAAACTTGCAAATATGGCACACTGGAGTTTCTTCCTTCTCTACCTATTTTAAGGAATGGACTCGTTTTCTCATTTGATTGACACCTGCCATCTCGTCGCGGTTGAATAATATCTGTCTGTATGTACAGCAGTGGCGTACGCAGACATATCAGTTCAGGGGAGCTGAGCCAAGACTTAAAGAGAAGAAGGCAGGGCACCTCATAAAATGTAGCTAAGAAAAGTAAATTTTTCGAATTTCGGATATCAATGTTAATTATTTAAGATGACAAAAATACATCACTGTTTTTTCTATCATGAAAAATTATTGTTGTAGCTGAGAGGTAAAGCGTTTTGATAAAACAGGAAAGGTTAAATTAAAATTTAAAAAGTTCTTTTGATTAAAGTAGGTGTTCCCTAACAATTGCATGCAATATTTTGTCGAATTTGTGCTTTAATAAGATATTAATTTTGCCATTTATTTTACTATTGTTTCTAATATTATGCTTCAATTACACATGTTGAAATGTATCAAACAGAATAGGCTGAATGAACAAGCATTAATCAGAGTTTCTGAAAAAAATTCGCAATAAAAATGAACAATATTGAATTATAAGATAGTCATAAACGTGACAAACAGTAAACTGGAAGCGTCAAAAAAATAATAATAATAATAATAATAAATAAATAAATAAATAAATAAATAAACAAAGCAAGAATTTACTTCTTTTTTTCTCGTTTTCTTTAAATTTTGTCCCATAATTAAGTTTTCTCTGCAGAAAAATGTTCTCATGTCGCGATTTCAGAAAAAAAAGGGTAATAGCTAAAATATTTTAAATTCTTTTTTGATAATTTCGGAGGGGGCTGCAGCCCTATCAGCCCACCCCTGAATACGCCACTGATGTACAGGGCCACCGGGAGCCAATGTAAGCTTCTTGGTCGTCTGGCTTACACTCTTCCAAGCCCGAGATGATGGGCCCTCCCAAGGTTGGAGCCCTTAGTTTCCGACAAGGCTGGTATGACCTATTGCTGGCCCTTTGTTTGAGGTAAACACTCTTTCGAGAGTGCCTTCTCTCAAAAGACAATGCAAGGAATGGAAAGAAATTCCATATTTGAACGTTCCCTAATGGGAAGATGTGCTGATTAGTTTTTGGCACCGATCATAAGAGAGAGGTGGAACCAAACATGTGTATTTAATTTAATTAATGTATTCATTTATTAATTATACTTTTCACGTTAATGACGCAAGAATTAATTCAGTGATTGAATCGAAAATTGCAATGCAGATGAAACTGAGGGAATAAAGGTTGATCCTTCATGAGGATCGAATCATCAGAGGCTCGACATGACAAAAAAAATAAATAAAAGTGAACAAACAAATAAATTAAATAAAGTGAAAATAAATAAATAAAAGAAGAAATGAAAAAAAAAAGTTGAATGAAATGCAAAAAATGGTGTTCCACGGAAATTATAAAAATAAAATTTTTAAAAAGCTGCAAATGTGATAACGCTTGTTAAAGAAACTTTACTTTTGTTTAAAAATCAATTAAAATTTTTCGTTGATGTCCGAAGATCAGTATATTGTTCATTATCATCAAATTGTTAGGAATCGTATAACTTTGCAAAACAAGGGCGTATTTAAGGGGTGGGGGCGAGGGCCCCCCCCCCCCGAAATCGAGAAAGATTTTTTCAAAAGTAGGTGTTCGGCTCGTGTTTGCTAAAAAAAAAAAATCCTTAAGAAAAAAACCCATTCTGCATTAACATTGTTTTCAAGGGTGTATACAAGAGGGTCTTTCCCTCCTCCCCCCCCCCAAAAATCGTTTTTTTTTTTTTTAAGTAAAGGTAGTTATTATTATTCGGTTTAAGTTTACTCTTAAATTATTTACATACTTTTAGCTTGAAATGCATAAAAAATAAATAAAAATTAAAT